>CAUYRH010004452.1:20000-24656 GCA_963574655.1 Perodicticus potto | reverse complement strand
TGCCTTGGTGTCTCCTTCACTTTACACTTGGGACTAAATGTGGAACCCCCATTTCCTATGCCTAGGTCAGTTTCTTGTGAATTTCCTAGGCCTGAATTCCATGGATGGTCTGTGTCCATTCATTGATGCACTCATTCACCTTCCCCCCGCCCCCCCCCGGCGGAAGGGACTGCATTCATTCGTTTCCTGGCCAAGGAACCCATACACCTATATATACCCTGAGGCTAGAGGCCTAGAGGAGGAGATGGGGAAAGACTGGGAGAGGAACGGAAAGAGCTTCTTTCTCCCTACTTGAAATCTCTCCCACTACCAGGAGCTTTGGTGTTTTCTGTATTCTTTTCTGTAAATCAATTCTGTCTTATCACAGACGGGTGGGGGGGGAAATAATGTAATGAAGAAAAATGAAATACATGTATTTAAAAAAAAAATAAAAAGAAAAAAAGAAAAAAAAGAAAAAAAAAAGAAAAGAAAATGTCCTTTGCATCAATTGTTTATATTTTAAAAATAGGAAACAAACTAAACTCCTGTAATACATGATGTGTGTACAAAGTATTTATGTTCAAGGACTCACAGGCTATTTACTCTCTTATTGTGGAAGGTCAAATCTAAGGTGGTCCCCAAAACGTCAGCCTCCTGGTATTCACAAGCCTGGGTAATTGCCTTCCTGTGAGTGTGGGCTGGATTTAGTGAATAGAATGTGACAGAGGTGATGGGATATCATTTCCAAGGTTAGATTACAAAAAGATTTTGGCTTCTCTCTCCAGTTCTTTTTTTACTCTCTCATTGGTTCATTTACTAACCATCATATTGTCTGCCTGATGGAAAGGCTCAAATGCCAAGGAAGTGAAGTCTCCACCCAATAACCAGTAAGGCCCTGAGGTCTGCCAACAGCCACACAAGTGGACTCAAAAGTGAATCTTCTTATGACCGCTGCTCCAGGGGACATCACAAGACTCTTGGCTAAGACATAGAGACACCCAGTGAAGCCACATCCCTATTCCTGACCCAAAGAGATAATTAATGCTTGTCCTTTTAAGTCACTAAGTTTTATAGTGATTAGTTATATAGCAAATACACTGGTCATTTATAATATGGGGAAATGTGAAGCATCTTAAATGTCCAGCAGTGGAAAAATACTTAAATTATCCTGCATCAATTCAATGAATATTAGGCCACCATTAAAAATCATATTTTGAAGATTTTCAATGATGAAGAAAGGATAATCACACAAATGAGGAAAAAGATAGAAGAGCTTGATATCACCTTAACTAAAGTTAAACACCACAAAATGTTTTTCCTTTTCTTTTTTTCATATTTTTAAAGTCTTCTCAAACTAGGTGTTATTTTTATTATAAAAAATCACCTTCTTTCAATTTATTTTACTTATCCTCTTTATTTAAGAAGATGAACATTTTTATAGAGAGAAAAGGTGAGTTTCTCTAAGGACCAGAAGAGAAAAACTAGGAGCTGGGATTGACGCTGAGAAATGAAAGAGCCCTTTGGGAAGATCAGATGGAACTGTGCTGGGAACACCACTACCCAGTCCATTTCTGAGCCTCTGAGAGCCAATTATGAGGAAGAGAAGAAAAGATAGTTACCTAACTTAATGTCTTCTTTCTCTGTTTCTTAATCTCACTAGTCCCAGACCATACCCAACCCCATATTAGAATTGGATCACAGAGAGATGAAGAGAAAGGGTTGATGTAAAAAAGGATCAAATGCAAACAATTATCAGATAAAATAGGAAGAAAAGAATGGCAAGGGATGTCAAATTACTCCCCATATAAGTCTCATGTGCAGCCAAGTTTGAGAACCGCCATTGGCTGCCCTTCACCTGTCCTCATCCAAAACCCAGAGGCAAGTATGTAGGTGTTAGGGGGAGACAATCTACTCACCTATACTCCAATACTAGATGGAAACAGACAGGGAAAAAATGCTTCCCATTTGATAAAATGGTAGGACCTTTCTGGAAAGCAATTAGGCCGTATGGACCAAAATCATCAAAAATATTAATATTGTGCTGTTAGAGATCTAGCTGGATTTTGGTCTACCTCTCCTCTCACCTCAGTGCATTCAGTGGAAAGGCATAGCCTCTCCATTAAAAAAATAAAATAAAATGTCCAGCTGAATTTTTAAAATCGCTAGTTCATTCCAAAACAGAATGCCACCAGACCCTGTTTTTTAGCAGGGTTCTTTTGGTCCCTCTCGTTCAGAATCCTGATGTTGTGTGTTGAGAGAGTTAGACACTTTTTCTGTTCCTTTGATTGTTTTCCTTTGGTTTGTTTCGCCCGTGTTCCCTCCCGGCAGTGTTTTCACCTTGATGGGATGGCTGCTAAGGGGCTGCCTGGAGTGACACCCAGTGGTGGTAATGAGACCTGACGGCAGCTCTTGCTTCCCAAGGGCAGCTGACTCAAAGAGCCTTTCCCATGAATGTCTCCCTCCAAGTTCTCTTTCAAAATGTCCTTTCACATTTCCTATAAACAACGTATGTATTCCCCAAGGTTACCCTTTTTTTCAGTCTCTAATCCATTCGTTTTCTGTTTAAGAATGGTTATTACTCAATCATCTACTCTATAGAAGCATCTAAAAGCCACTTATTAGCAAATGGTCAAGATTTTTCTTTACATACAATAATAGAGTGGGAGGCATCTTCAACAGGAAACAGCAGTGGTCAAACGTCTTCAGGATTATTATGCTGTCAACTCAACTCAAACCAGTGGTTGTGGAAGCAACTAGGAACTTGTATAGGAAAGAGCATAACTACACACCAGGGTGGAACAAGGTCAGCTTCACCTGCCACCAACAGATGCCTATGACAATTACTTCGTACATCTGAACATCCTTTGGGAACCCAACCTATTAATAAACAAAAGAATTAACAAGACCCTAGAAAAAGAGCCAAAACAAATTGTAGCCCAAAAAACCAAGTAGTCATAGTTAATGAGGTCGGACAATTAAGTTTGCAAACTCAGACCTTCAGACCCTTGGCCATCTGGTGTCTGCAGTGACATTCACAAATGAGGTATGTGGTGCTTTTTCTAGGATGAGTTCACAGACCTAATTGTCTAACCTCATATATCACAAGGTCTCCAGTACTATTTTTCAAAGATTTTTCGCCGTTCTCTCATTTTCAAATGTCTTCCTGGTGACGCTCCTGGGGCTTCCTCTTTGCGTGTTAAATTCATATTCAGTTTTCCAAATACCGGGTCTCCATTGTGCCTTGTCACATTCTGCTGTTTCTGGCCAGTGAGAGAAATAAGTAATGCCAAATTGACCAAAAGAGGTTAAATCATTAAGTATTATCAATGATGGGGAGGCAGAATGGTTATAAACAAGAAACTCCAAAATCCTCAGCCCGTGGGAGGTAAATATTTATAGTTTGCTGTAAGGCAAAGGTATTTAAAAAACAGAAATGATGTTATTCAAAACACTTTTATTAAGAATATTCCAAAATGGGGTGTAAGATCAAGTTTTGCCAGATCTCTTGGTTGCATAATTTAGCCAAAAGTTTAGATTGTCCTTTCTGATTAGTGTTTTTGACAGAAATGGAGCAGAACCCTCCCGAGGACAATCATTCAAGAAATCAGCTTGTTTTTGCCAGAATTCAGCTTTAATTAAGACTTAACACCCACCCGAGACAGAACACTCCTGAAAGCACATTAAAGAGTGAGCTGCACGAGCCTTGGAGTCAGGGTTGGATGTGAATCTCATTCCGCACTTACTAGCACCTGACCTTGAGTTGGGTATTTAGTCTTTGCAAACCTCAATCCACATGCATACAATGTGGACAATAGTAGCTCCACTTAATCGCATCAGGTTGCTGGGAAGACTAAGTGAAGTAAGGTGTGTACTATGCAGTAATACACTTCCCGGGTAGTAACTACTCACTGATGTCAGCCACTGTCATTCAAAAAAAATCTAGGCTGGGTGTGGAGGCTTATGCCTATATCCCAGCGCTTTGGGAGGCCAAGGACAGAGGATCACTTGAGCCCAGGAATTCAAGGCTACAGTAAGCTGTGATCGTGCCACTGCACTCTACCCTGGGCAACAGAGGGACTCTTTGTCTTGAAAATAATAACAAAACCCCAAACAAACAAATAAAACCCTAAGCTACTTAAATCTTTAAGAAGAGGATTTGCAAATGTCAACAGATTCCACATAAGAATGAGAATTTTTTTTAAGTTTGGGGAAACTCCCTCTAGTTTTGTAGCAGAATGAGAATGAGGGAAAAAATATATATGATCACCAAACAAAATAAATTATTTTCTCTGCAACTTAAGGCAAAGCACTATAGCCAGAAATGTAGTAGTTTTGACCTCCTCCTGAAATATGTTCTATGGAGCAAGCTGTACAGAGAAGTGTGTGCAGGCAGAGAATGTCCCACCCATCAATGTCTACATCAGGGTCTCTTATCAATGAGAACCGAAAGTAAGAGGATTCCATTAGCCCGGAGCTATCAAGGTATTGATGAGGCTGTGGGAAGACTTGTCCTTTATTGTAAGCTGCCTAGACACGCTTTCCTGATGGGGAAAGGGGCCTGTGGTGTCCTCTGCATGCTTAAGTATCGTTAGAAAAACAAGGAGGGGGTAAGATACCATTAAACCAATTTTATCTTAGCCAAAGACTGCATTGCACGTCTCAGATCAATACACTGCA
>CAUYRH010004452.1:0-15000 GCA_963574655.1 Perodicticus potto | reverse complement strand
ACCAGCTGCGGCTTCTCTGATGCTTTTCACAACAAAAGGATTATGTAGCTCAATTTATCTAAGATGAACAGTCCCGCATGTACCCAAGGATTTTCCAACATGCCGTCCCAAAGCATGTCCTTAAAGTTTAGGGAGCTTCACATCTCAGGAGGACCTGATGCCCAAATTAGCAGAGTATAACGAGGAGCCCTGTCCTGACTCCTCCGCCTCCCCCATCCCTGCTAAATGTCTCACTGTCATTGTTACAAAGGCCCAAATGCCAAATGAAATCAAAATATCAGAGGTGACCTCACTCCTTTTTAACTCATGACAAAAACAAGTTATATTCATGTTCTTGAGCTATAATTACTTTAGTAACCTAGTCCACTTCACTTAATTGTGCAGATACAAAGTGACGCACCTAACACAATATTTGATCAAGACATGAGTATGGGCTTAAGCAGGAAAGGTAACTTTCCTAAGGTTTTTGTCAGAAATCCTAATCATCATCTAAGGAAGCAGATTCTTTGGGCACCCTTGTTCCATGACCTTCACTGAGAAGGAAGACTTTTCCTTGGCAGGTCCATTTAAACAGATGACTATCTGAAGTCCTGAGCAACACCCCTCCGTGAGGGTCTTTCTTTCTGTTGAATTCTATTAGACCCAATTCCTTATGCTTGGGTTCAAGGGCAAAAATCTCACACCTTACTCAAAGGGTCATAAGGTGAGATAGGTTTCCACTGACTGCATTTGTCATTTTAAAAGAAAATGAACGTATTTATCTAAGTAGTATCTGTATTATGTATATTCCAGAAATTAATTTTACTCTCCAGTGACAGCACACACACCAGCATACACATGAACACATGAAACTATTTTTTAAGAAAACTCAACAATACCTCTTATGAACTGTTATTTAAGAATATCAAATAATTTTGTTCTAGAAAATATCCAATTTCCATAAGATACCATTTTGCTTACAATCTCAAATGTATCAAACACAGCAAAATACCATTATTTTCTTGGTTCTCTTCATCTGTTGCGTTTGAATTTTAGACAACCTCATTTAGTTTCCTAAGCAGTTTCCTTATTATTGACAATTTTTAATTACAATTAATAAGAACCAACACTTTTTACCTGACAGTTAACTAAGATAATTTTGAGAGGAAAAGATAAAAACAACACCGTATTTTTGGTTCTTGGCTCAAGGGATGGGGTCCCCGAAAGATGAAATGACAGACGAGCCCCACATCTCTCCCTCTGGATTGCCTGAGAGCAGTCAAGTAGGGGTGTTCTGTGAAATTGAAGTAAAAAGCAGTCCATGTGGCTGCTCCTTCTCAGAGTGACTTCCATGAATGGAAACGGTTCAACTGAGTGTACATGACATACATGTGAAGTGAAAGTTTAGTGTCTGGAAGATCATTTTCAGATACAGGCTCTTACCCAGGGTGTAAGGTCAAGGTCCTATCTTGTCCACCTGTTTGTGGGGTTTTCTCATTTATCTTTCTGTCCCTTGACAGGTGGCCTTTACCTGGAATTAGCCAAGCTGAGAGGCCAAGTGCAGCTTTCAGAAGACCACCCTCACTTCTGACACCAACTGTAAGAACAAGGTTCAAAAAAACACCTTCAGTTTTGACAATTTGCTGGAAGAACTTACAGGATTCTTTGAAAGCTGTGCAAGGTTGTGGGTCACAGCCTAGCCTGCTGCAGAGTGCTGGCTATGCCAGTGCCTAGTCCATCCTGCCTGGCCAAGAGGACATGGCAGTGATTCCTGCATGGACACTAAAGGGAGGTCTTTAGATACTCACCTGCTCCTTTTCATCTGATACCTTCCCTCTTACTCTCTCCAGTTGAGAAGTCTTTACCTCGTTTGAGGGTAGTAGAAAAAAAAATAAAGCATTTATTCTTTCAAGTGTTAGGACTTGAACAATACCCTTGAATACCTAATAAGATAGGTCTTATTAGTGAACTGTGGCATTTCAATTTAAAAATTAGATATGTAACATCATTGTTCTTCAGTTTTATTCTGTCTGTCTCATACAGAGAAATACAAAATGAGGCTCAGATGTCAATCAAAATTCTCTAATAGCCACATTCAAAAGGTCAAATACAGAAGAATCTCTGTAAGTTGACCACTCAAAGACTGTAACAGACATATCAACATAAGAAACTAGGTGCATGTGGTGCATGTCCAGTTTATAGAAATTAGGTCAGTGTAGGGAGGTGGTCAGTGTAGGGAAGTGGTCAATTATGGAGGTTTTATTATAAATAAAAATAATTTTAGTAATATATGAATAGTCTGTCTAACAGACTATATCCAAAATATTAACATTTCAACATGGAATCAACATACATATTATTAATGATATGTTTTATATATTTATTAATACTAAGAAATCTGGTGTGTATTTTATACTTACAAGATATCTCAATTCAGACACTAAACGATTGATCAGTATTCAGATGTCATAAAATGTGGAGCTGAAAAGTAGATTCATACACCCAAACATACTCAAAAGTCTTCCAATAACTGAATTCAGTTTTAATTTTTTAAATTTTAATTTAAATGAAATGGAATTAGACATTCAGTTCTTGAGTCACACTAGTCACATGTGATGATTTGGACAGCACAGGTCTAGAAGCCCAGATGGTGCTGAGAGGAAGAGCCTCAGAGAGTAAGATGGCAGGAACTTTACAGAATGGCTGGAGGTGTGTCTAGAGATGCAGGAAGCAGTTAATCATCCAAAATATGCTCCTGGTACAAAGATATTGTATAAATTAAGTGGCTATTCAGCGCCAAGTTTAAAATTCTAACATTACCTCACACTGAATGGTCAAAAAAGGAACAGGCCAAATAAAATCACCTCTTATTAAAAATAAAGGATCCTCCTACAAACCTCAGCCGTTGGTGGGTGCTACAGCACTGGGCTGGCTCTGGGGAGGCCAAGTGCTGTCCTCGTAGGGACAGATGAGGACTCCCTCCCTCCCGCCCTCCAGCACAAGGGCTGACTAGCATTTCTCTTGTGCTCTTAAACTGCTTCCTGTCTCTCCTAATCTAAGATGTGATTAAATTGAATTGCTTTCTAAATTTGTTATGTAATTTGTATGTAATGCCTCTACTATTGGGTTTGAATGCAATTGGAGTAGGATACACTAATTGATTTGTTTAATTTTATTTTCCATCCTTTGAATTGAAGCCTTTGGGACTCAATATGTAAAGTAATATGCAAATTGCGACTTTGATGCAAGAAGACTTGGCAGTTTTTTTAAATAAGACTTAAGCATTACTTGCAATCATTTAGGAGAGTAAATTCAAACAAAGCAACCTCTACTTGTCCTTCCGTGTGATTAAATTTTGCTATACACAAACACATATATACAAAACACATTCAAAATCAACGAATATTAATTGATTATATAGGTCAAAGTACTATTATATACTTCTCATGATTTTTCCACCCCTAACCCCATATCAAATAGAGTAAGGTTTTATTGGTTTATATAACTTTCACAGAATGAACCAGAGAATAGCTGCAAAAGATAAATCTGTCCATCAACAACTGGTGAACACCTACTTTGAACTAAGAACAACAACTAATAATTATTGTATACTTAGCATGGCACAAGCACTGGGCTCAGAATTTTATCTAGATTATTTTCCCTATGGGAATTCAGTTAGGGAACTTTCATAGATACATAGAAAATAAATGCATACCCTATATTCAAGGAGCTTAAATTTAGTGACAAATGTTGGTATCAACAAAAGATGCTCCAGGGATTGAAAAAAAGAGACACCATTTGAACCCAAAGAAATTTTTTTCTATTCTCCTTCTTCCCAAAATCTGTAATTGTGGATACAAGCATGATTCAGATACCAAGAGACAGACAGCCTTAATATGCAGTTAAGTTGATTTCAAAATAACTCTGTTCTAGGTCCTGCTCTTCCTTCTTCCAAATAAATGCCATTTTTCTTGGTTCAGAGGAGATCACAGATTTTAAGCCATGAATGTAATCTCTCAAGGGGTTGTCGCTGTTTCTACAGTGTGGTTCACACAATAATAGCACTGGCAATTTCATCGCTCACCACAGTTAATATATTTCAGTATGATCAAACCATAGTTTATAGGAAATTGCTAAACTATTGATGTCATGGATGAGAAAATCAGTACATGAGATAGGCACGTCCCAGAAATCTGAGAAAATGAGAAGTTGAGGGAACAGAGCTTGTTTAGTTGTTGAGATAGCATTAACAGTGTGAGTGCCATGGCTAAGACTTCAGATTAGAAGCAATATGGAATGGCAGACAAACAGCCTCAACAGTCAGGGAGAGGCATCCTCGAGTCTAGATGCCATTGGCAGAGTAAGGTAAGTACTTTCCTGGAGATACATGAACTATCATGGGCCAAGAGCAATTTTAGAGTTTGGGGAGGTTTTGTAGGGTTGTAAAGGCAAAAGCATTTATACCAATCTGCTCAAACTGTTGTAACAAAATGCAACAGATGGCTGGGCTTAAACAATAGAAATGTATTTTCTTATAGTTCCAGAGGGTGAAAAGTCCAAGATCAAGGTCCAGTAGGATTTGGTTTCTGGTGAGGGCTCTCTCCCTAGCTTGCTAACAGCTGCCTTCTTGCCATGTCTTCACATATATCATCCCCCCTCTCTCTTCCTCTCCTTACAAGGCCACCCATCCTATCAGGTTAGAGCTATGTTTTTCAACATTTTTATCTCTTGATACACTTTAATCTATAGTTAAACTTCCAGAGAACCAACCATATGTGCTTTTTGTCCTTGGCTCCTTACTCCCCCTACCTTGCCCCTCTGAGACTGACCCACCTGTGAAGCAGCAACCAGTAGAATTAGGGAGGAGTAAATTTCAGAAAGTGCAGAGAGCACTTTTTTTACTTATCATAAGGTGTCATTTAGGTAGCTGAGCACAGATGCATGAGAGAACACAGCCACGATCAGCCTCAAATGCTGTATCTCCTAGTTAACTACCATGCTCACCCAAGAAGTGCTTATGGGCCCAGGATAGCCTGTGTGATAATGGGGACATGTGGCCCTCTCTCAAAGTCATTTAGCTATGTGATGCCAAGTATTTTGAATGAAAAGTTAAACTTTAAGTAAAATAACTGAATTTTATATGCAGGATGCAAATTATACTTGGAAATACAAAGGTTCCTAATATCTTGTTGACAAAATACCCAGGGATAGAGAAAATGTTGGTGAACTAGCAATCAGAGAGATCGAATTTCTAGGCCCAGCTCCACTAACTTTTTCAAGGGCCTTGATGAAGTCTCTCTGGGCCTTACTTTTCCCAAAATTAAAAGATGTTAGAGTCAATGAGCTCTACAGTTCTATGATTTTTTTAATTGTCTTCCAGATCCTTCAGCACCATACTGGCAAAGGCAGTTTATGTAAAATTATCTCAAGCCTGGCCCTCAATTTAAAAGTTGAAGAATTGGGAAGCAAAAGAAAGTCAGGGAATTTTCCCATGTCACACAGTGATCGAGAAGCAGTGCCAGAACAAGAATCCAGTTATTTGGAATCCAAGGTCAAGAATATTTCAAAACACCATGCTGCCTTTTTCTAGACAGAACGACATGATTTCTCAAAGACTGTTACAGCTGTTGGTAAATAATGTCCACAGCAACTTCTAGGCCATCTTTATACTGTGATAGATTGCAAAACTGTCACACATTTATCCCTTTCCTGTATCCAGGCCCCTCTGTTATATAACTTGGAGTGTCTCCCTTTTCCTTTTGATGCTGGGCTCTGCCAGGAAACTTGCCTTGGCCAATGAGACATTAACAAATGTGACCCATTCAGAAAATTGATAAATGCTTGTGTAGGGGGGCCTGTCTTCTTTCTGGCTGTCCTTAGAACTGTAAGTTATCGTGTGAATGGGCCCAGGATGGCCTGTGTGATAATGAGGGACATGTGGCCCAGTCATCTGTCACCCCATACAGTAACCAGTCAACATCAGAAACAAAACAGCACCGCTGACTAGCAGCTGACTACAGATGCATGAGTAATCCTGGAGGGATCAGTAGAAGAACATCCCATCTGAGCCCTGCCCAAATTGCTGAACAACAGAATCACCCAAGTTAAATAAATGATTCTTGTTACAAGCTATTAAGTTTTGGATTTGTTTATAACACAGGGAGGAAAAAGTGATATAACTCCTCCAAGCAAACTGATAAGTCTGCAAAAATCTGAAAGCTACAACTAATTAGTGCAATGAAGAAGATACACCTATTTTAAGTTTCTACAGAACCTAGCAGCCAACAGCAATACACTCTGCATCCAGGTGATTAGTTTGCAAACCTAAGCATGTCCTTGAGATTCTGATATTTCTCTGAAAATCGTCAAGGCCAATTTCACCAAAGCACTAGTTCACATCTTAAAATGTCCATGACTGCAGGCTTTAGACTCTTAACTACACTCAAGTTTCAAGATTGAATTTGAATTCTAGCAAGTTATCAGTGAGATATTATGAGGGGAAAAAATGAAGTACAGGATAATTCTTCTGAGAAGTTAGGATCATAATTGAGTCTTTGAGTGGACAACTTACTTCTAAATGTATCTGTATTGGTTTGACTGAGCCACTGAGAAATTACCTCTGATATATAGGTCTATGGGAATTATTTCGTATGTTCAATTGAAACTATCTAAAAAGGAATAAAAATTTCAAGAGCAGATTAACTTAGCTAATTTATAATCTCCCAATTTGGCAAAAATACTAAAACAAAAGCAATTCTATAAATTACAATAACATGTTTATGCTGTTTTTTGATCTTGCAGATCTTTTTTTCAGTTGAACTTTGAACATGCTCTAACATCTCTGCCTGTGAAGAGATGGACTAAGAAACAAGCAGAATATTAAACATCCCTTTATATGTTTCCCCAGAGAGTCTTCTGCTAATATTATACATTGTAACAACATTGCTTGAATGGTTTATTAATGGCAGCAAAACAGAGTGAATGCTACATATAATGGTAATAACAATAAAGGTTATTTATACTCTGCCTAACTGCCAGATAGCTTTAGAGGCCTTACAAAGATACACTTAAACCACTAGCAATACAAAATAAAAATAGGACAAACTGCCTTTGTATATGAGAAAGAATCAGAATAATATGTTCCAGTTCCAAGAAAACTGAACTGTTCAGTGGTGTCCGAATTTATAAACATTTAAATGCTCTTTTTTTGTTTCAGGGTTTAAAACGTACCTTTGAGGATATCAAACCATTATTTCAGGTGAAAAGAAAATTTTGACTTTAAAACAAATAATCAGTATACCCAACCCAATACATTTCCATTTCTCCATAAAGAACTTCTTCCTGAACATCAGCTCCTAAAAAAGTTAGAATAGGGGAGAAAAAGTAAAAGAGAAAAGGTAGAAACATAGAGATCATGGAATAACAATGATTGCATGTTTTCTCCCTTGCAAACTTTATCCTGGAGTTTGCATATATCCAGATGGTGACTTCTTGGCCTACCACCCACGTCAGAAGTCAAATATATGTCAGTAAAGTGTCCATCTAGTCAAATATCTTGTAGTAAAAAATACATATTCACATGGAGACTGTGAAACACAGCTTCATAATGTGTACCGAGGTGAAAGGTAAATTCCCAGATTGGAATGCAGCTTTTCATTATACTTGTGGATACTGGCAGAGCTTATGCCTATCTAAGAATAATTTACATCCCTAATTTAAACCATCTCTATGCTCAAATACATTTTACTTTGGGGTCAGTTTTTATAAATTAATCCAAATTTTTTTTATTTATATTCACTCTGCTATCTGCTAAAGAAGGTAAAGTTTCTGGTATCTGAGGTATATTTTGTCTACTGAATAGAGGGAATGGTGAAGGAATGTAGGTTCAGATGAACTCAGGCAGAGATAAATAATTCTGAGTAAGAAAGATACAAGGGTTAGGAGCCCGAATTGGGAAATGAAGAGATCAGAGGAAGGTTGTCATTTGAAGGTCAGGGAGAGACTTGGAAAGAGAATATTAAGGAGGATTTTGCAGTACAAAGTTACTGTTATATAGTGTATTTTCGCACCTCTGTCTTCCCTTTATGTACACTCAAGAAAAACGACATTGCTCACCAATGCCTGATGGAGTCCATTTTCATCTTGAGAAATACTGAATCTTACTTAGAAGGAAGTGGACCTGGGTGTGGGGGTAATGTGAGAAAACAAAGAAAAATGTGAAGGCAGACATCATAGGGTTATATATGACAGAGATACGAAAAACTTATTCATTTATTTTTAAAAATTATTGAATATGTAAAGCCTTCCAGGAAATTTACAAACAGGCTGTGTTAGGAATCTTGTAGTTGCAGCTGATAGAAAATAATGATTCAGAAGATAACAAGATCTTCTTTTTCCAAGTTTCTATAAATCAAATCTTAGGAAAGTCTCTCATTGGCCATAATCATTTGTAAATCTATGAACCAATTACTATGTCTAGGAATGTGGAGTATTCTGAACAACATAAAATTGCCTAGAGATATTAATTAAAATTGATAAAATGAAAGGGGAGGAGGAGGAACAAGATGATGGCTAGAGACATATCCTTGCCAGCTACTCATGGTGAGACAGGGGAAAGTGGTCTTCAGCCATCTCTGACTGGGGGGATCTGCATAGAAATATCACTCTGGGGGCCACAATAAAGCAGCAGAGATTTCAGGAGCCAATGAGGAGGATTAAGGAAAACAAACGCAGAAGGCAGGTGCTTGGTGCAGGCAGAGGCCAGCCAGTTGCAGGCTCTCCCATGGAGGTCTGGGATGGGAAAGGGCTATCATGTAGTATTTTTATTTTGGACTAGGCTGCTCACTGGAACAGCAAGTAGACTTGAACAGCATCCAGAAGCCAGGATTAAGTGTTGGGTAAGGTGGTGCTCCCATCAGCTTAGCTGCTGGTAGGTCAATGCGATTGTGAGAAGACCACTTGTGGAAGGTCCTTGGGGGTCCTAGTGTACCACCAGCTCTGGTGCTCCTGCTGAGCTCTACAGGCCATCTCAGGGGTGAGCTGAGCAGTCTCCCTGCACACCCCAAGAGGCCCACTCCCTGATGGGCCTCCTGGGAATTCTGACAGGAGCTTTGATACCCTAGTCTCATGGGGACTGAATGCTGATGAAGCAAACAGGCCTGGATTAAGAGCAAAGAATTCAGAAAGACAAAATCCGGTCTCCTTTGCAATTAGAGAGTAGCTTCCAAACTCCATCATATATAGTAAATCTAGCGAGTGTTCTCCATTTCCTAACACCAATACAGCACCACCTAGTGTTCAAGCAACATATTGTAACATACAGAGTGTCCTTAAGGTCATGTGCAATTTAAAACGGTGTGTAATTTTAAATTGCATATGAACTGTATGGACACCCAGTATATACACACATATATTTGTATACACACATATATTTTTATACACACACATTTTATATATATATATAGTTTTACTTTTTTGCTTCTTTTTCCCATTTTTTGTTAGTTTTTTCTTTTCTTTATTTTCTCTTTTGTTATTGTTTTTCTTTAGTTTTGGGGGGTTTGGTTGGGTTTTTTTATTTTTTCTCTTGTCAATAGCAAGAGTGCTTCCATTTTTATTATGGTTTTTTAGCCCCTTTTCTTCTTTTTTTCTTATTTCTCTTCCTTTTCTCTTTTGGTAGAGATTGTTCCACTTTTCTCATCTTTTCCACAAAAATTTCTCATACAAGAGCTAAGATAGCCCCTTTTTTCTTTATCTTATACAATTATATTTTTAATTTGTTATCTGTTTTTATTATTTTGTTCCTTTTTTTCTCTTCTCTGAGAGTTTAGGAGTTATAGTACTAGTCTGGCAGGGGATTCACAGCATTAGTCTGGCTGGGGGGAGGGTCACAGCATTGGTCTAGCTCAAGGAGGCCACAAGCTCATGGTCTTGGGTGTCCTTCTGGCTTTGGCCTTTGAAAAGAAGGAATTGGTAGGTCCCCACTACAATATACTGCTGATTTCATTCTATATTTTGCAAAGGTAGGGTCTTACTTTTGACCATAATTTAAAGCAAAGGAGGTAGTGAGAAGGAAAAACCAGGGTAAAGAAGTTAATAAGAAGAAACCACACATGAGAAGGAACCAACAGAAAAATTCTGGCCACATGAAAAACCAGAATAGAGCAACCTCTCCCAGGGATCATGAGATAGCTACAGCAGAGGATTTGATCTATAAAGAATTAATAGAAATGACATAAAGGGAATTTAAAATATGGATGGCAAACAATAAAGGGAATTGTTGAAAAAGTGGAAAAACAGAACCAAAAATGGACAAAAGATATGAAGAAAATAGAAAGGATAAGGCAGAGCTTTAAGGCTTAAAGTAGTCAATTGTGGACTTAAAGATGCAATAGAAAGTATGAATAACAGATTACACTGTGGAGAAGGAAGAATCTCAGGAGCTAGAATCTCTTGAGCTAACCAAGGCAGTTAAAGAGACAGAAAAGAAGAGAGAGAAAGCAAAATATCCACTCAGATAATAAAGGGACTTTACAAACCATTCAAATATATGAATTATAAGTATTCCTTAAGGGGAAGAAGAACATCCCAAAGGAATGAAAGCCCTACTGGAGTATATCATAAATGAAAACTTATCAAGTATCACTAAAGATTCTAAAATATTCCTTCTACAGGGATATTGAACTCTGGGTCATCTCAACACAAATATAACACCTCCAATTAACCTACAGAGGCAGATCCATCAGGGTGACAGCAGATTTGTCAGCTGAAACTTTCCAAGCCAGAAGAGAATAGTCAGCTATCTTAAATCTTCTTAAATAAAACCATTTTCAGCCCAGAATTATGTATCCTGTTAAACTAAGATTCAAAATCAATGAAGAAATCAAATCTTTTACTGATATCCGAACCTTGGGAAAATTTGCCACAATAAGACCACCTCTACAAAAAAGACATAGACAGGGTGGCACCTGTGGCTCAGTCAGTAAGGTGCCAGCCCCATATATTGAGTGTAGGGGTTCAAACCCAGCCCCAGCCAAACTGCAACAAAAAAAAATAGCCAGGTGTTATGGCGGGCCTATGTGGTCCCAGCTACTCAAGAGGCTGAGGCAAGAGAATCACCTAAGCCCAGGAGTTGGAGGTTGCTGTGAGCTGTGATGCCACAGCATTCTATCGAGGGCGATAAAGTTCTACACACTGAACATCACAATGGACCACCAGCAAAGTAAACACACAGAAAGTAAAGGACTAAACCTAGCTTCCACAATGGTAAAAGGTTAAAACTAAGCAAGGGACCTTCACAAAATAAGATGAATAGAACTCCACCACAATTACCAGTTCTCTCCATAAATGTTAATGGCTTGAATTCACCACCAAAGAGGAACAGCCTGGACAGTTGGATTTAAAAAAGCATAAGCTATAAACATGATGTCTCCAGAAAACACACTTAACTTTAAAAGACAAAATAAGACACAGGGTGAAAGATTGGAAAACAATATTTCAGCCAAATGGAAATCAGAAGAAAATAGGGGTTGCGATCTTATTTTCAGATACAAGTGAATTTAAAGCAACTAAAACAAAGAAAAACAAAGAAGGTCACTTCTTACTGGTCAAGGTACCAATACATCAGGAGAATATTTCAATTCTAAATATTTATGCACCTAACTTAAATGCTCCCTGATATACAAAACAGGCATTGATTGGGCTGAGCAATATCCTATGACACCATAATAGCAGGGAATTTTAACACTCCTCTGGTTGAGCTCAACAGATCATCTAAACAGAAACTAAAAGAAGATACAAAGGACTTAAATGCAACCCTAGAACAAATGGGCTTAATAGACATATAGAACACACCCAAAGACATATATAGAACATCCTAAAGCCAATGAATATACATTCTTCTGATCAGCCCATGGAACATACTCCAAAATAGATCATATTCTAAGTCATGAATCAAACTTCAACAAAATCAAAAGAATTGAAATTATACCTGTGTCTTCTTAGACCTCAAGGCAATAAAGGTGGAACTTAACTCCAATAAAAATTTTCATCCCTTCATAAAAGCATGGAAATGAAACAACCTTATGCTGAATGACTGCTAGGTTAAGGAAAAAGTAAAGGAGGAAATTATTATATTCCTCAAACAATAACAATGAAGCTACAAGCTACCAAAACCTTTGAGGTACTGCAAAAGCAGTCCTAAGAGGAAAATTTATCACATTAGATGCCTACATCCAAAAAACAGAAAGAGAGTACATCAACAATCACAATCTAATAAATCATCTTAAGGAAATGTAAAAGGAAGGGCAATTGAATCCCAAACCTACCAGAAGAAAAAAATAACCAAAATTAAATCAGAGATAAATGAAATTAAAAATAAAGAATCATTCAGAAAATCAATAAAAAGTTGATTCTTGGAAAAGATAAATAAAATTGATAAACCACTGGTCAGATTAACCAGAAACAGAAAAACTCTAATAACCTCAATCAGAAGTGAAAAGGGAGATATAAAAACAGATGCCACTGAGATACAAGAGATTATCTGTGACTACTCCAAGAAACTCTACACCCAGAAATTTGGCAATGTGAAGGAAATGGACCAATACTTGGAATCACACCATCTCCCTAAACTTAACCAGGAAAAAAATAGATCTCTTGAACAGACCAATATCAAGCACTGAGATTGAAGAAACAATTAAAAATCTTCCAATAAAATAAAAGCCCTGGACCAGTGGCTTCAGGGCTGGAATTCTATCAAACCTTCAAAGATGAGCTTGTAGAATCTATTCCAAAACAATGCAAAGGAAGGAAACCTCCCTAACACATTCTATGAAGCAAATATTTCCCTGACACCAAAATCAGGAAAGGACCCCAACTAATTGAGCTAATTCACTAATTTCACTAATGAATATAGATGCTAAAATACTCAACAAAATCTTAGCCTATAAATTACAGCTACACATTAAAAATAAACAAATATATATATATATATATATATATATATATATATATATATCACAATCAAGTAGGCTTCATCCCAGGGATGCAAGGCTGGTTTAACATATGCAAATCCATAAATGTAATTCACCATATTAATAGAATCAAAAACAAAGACCATATGATCCTCTCAATAGATGCAGAAAAGCATTTGATAAAATTCAACATCCTTTCCTAACAAGAACACTTAGGAATATAGGTGTAGGTGGCACATTTCTTAAAATGATTGAAGCCATTTATGACAAACCCACAGCTAACATCATACTGAATGGAGTAAAACTGAAAGCTTTTCCACTTAGAACAGAAACCAGACAAGGATGTCCTTTATCACCAATACTATTCAACTTGGTGCTGGAAGTTCTAGCTAATGCAATCAAGCAAGAGCAGGATGTAAAGAGCATCTAAATGGGAGCAGAGGAAGTCAAACTCTAGCTCTTTGCCAATGATATTATTTTCTACTTAGAAAACCCCAGAGACTCAATCACAGGACTCCTAGAAGTGATCAAGAGGCTCAGTGCCTATAGCTCAGCAGCTAGGGCACCAGTCACATACACCAGGGCTGGCAGGTTCAAATCCAGCCCAGGCCTGCCAAACAACAATGACAACTACTACAACAACAAACAAACAATAGCTGTACGCTGTGGCAGGTGCCTGTAGTCCCAGCTACTAGGGAGACGGAGGCAAGAAAATTGTGTGAGCCCAAGAGTTTGAGGTTGCTGTGAGCTATGACACCATTGAACTCTACAGAGGATGACAAAGTGAGACTCTGTCTTAATTAAAAAAAAAAAAATAGAAGTGATCAACAAATACAGTAACATCTAGGGTATAAAATCAATTTCTACAAATCAGTAGCCTTTGTATATGCCAATAATAGCCAAGATGAGAAACTAATCAAAGATACAATTCCCTTCCCAGTAGCTTCAAAGAAAATTAAATATCTAGGAATATACCTTCACAAAAAAGGTGAAGGATCGCTACAAAGAGAATCATGAAACCCTAAGAAAATAAATAGCAGAAGACATCAACAAATGGAAGAACATACCATGCCCTTGGCTGGGAAGAATCAACCTTGTTAAAATGTCTGTATTACCCAAAGTAATCTACAGATTCAATGCAATCCCCATTAAAATACCAACATCATACTTTGAAGAAATGGAAAAGATAGTTCTTCATTTTGTACAGACCAGAAAAAAACCTGCATAGCCAAGGCAACTTTTAGTAATAAAAACCATGCTGGAGGCATCACTCTACCAGACTTTAGGTTATATTACAAGTTCACAGTGATCAAAACAGCATGGTATTGGCACAAAAATAGAGACACAACATATGGAACGGAATAGAAAACCAAGAAGTGAAACCAGTCTCTTATAGTTGTCTGATCTTTGATAAACCAAACATGAGTATATACTGGGGAAAAGAACCCCTGTTTAGTAAATGGTGCTGGGAGAACTGGATAACCAAATATAAAAGATTAAAACTAGACCCACACCTTTCACTTCTTACAAAAATTAACTCAAGATGGATAAAAGATTTAAATCTAAGACATGAAATGATAAAAATCCTAGAAGAAAGCATGGGAAAAACTCTTGAAGATGTCAGCTTGAGGAAAGATTTTATGAAGAAGACTTGCATGGCAATTGCAACAACAACAAAAATAAACAAATGGGACTTAATTAAACTGAAAAGCTTCTGCACAGGTAAGGACACAACACTCAAAGTAAACTGACACCCTTCAGAATGGGAAAAGACGTTTGCATGTTACAAATCTGACAAAGGCTTGATAACTAGGATCTATAGAAAACTCAAATTAATAAACAAAAAAGGGGGTACCAATCCTATCAGTGGGCAAGAGACATAAACAGAACTTTCTCTGAGGAAGACAGAGGAATGGCTAACAAACATATGAAAAAATGCTCATTGTCCCTATGCAAATCAAAACAACCTGAGATATCACCTAACCCCAGAAAGATTTGCCTACATTACAAAGTCCCAAAGCTGCAGATTCTGGTGTGGATGTGGAGAGAGGGG
>CAUYRH010004448.1:0-26135 GCA_963574655.1 Perodicticus potto | reverse complement strand
GACAAGATAACAGGAAAGGGGACTTCCCAAGTTGGGGTCAGGGAGGGTGAATTAGAGGGAGGAGTTTTGATCATGACTAGATCTCCAGGAGGGAAAAGTTCCTGTTTTAGTTAGTATGTCCCTCCCCAAACGGGGAGCAGGCCTGTCCATGAACTAACTGTCGTCAGGCAGATGGAGCGGGCTGCCTGGTGAGGCTCGGGTGGTGCGTCACGGCCCTGGAACCCAACAGGTGGAGTTGGGACCACCCAAATCAAGGGACTCACAGTGAAGGACAGGCATTTTTCCAAATGAAAATCAGGGTTATTGGAACAAGCGGTCATGAAACTAAGCACATAAAAGCAACAGTGCTTCAGAGACAACCCGAACGGTTGGTGGAGACTTAGAAGGGGATAATTGTGACAGCTGTGTCAGAAAGGTGGGGATCAAGCCCGGGAGGACATTCACTCCACAGTTTGCTGGCACCGGCAGAGCTTACTCACACGGGCAGGGCATCTCTAACTCCAGGCGGAGCAATGTGGTTCCCAGCCACACATTCCTAAGCCCCCACCAGATTGTGATGAACTGCTGTCAGTTCCCAACACGGGGGCATGTACCCAGGGAGTTCTCAAGGAAATTCACGGAGGAACTGATGATTGGGATGATGTCTGAAGAAAGTGCATGAAGTAAGCAGGAGGAACAGGGGGAAAGGATGGTGAGGGGTATGTGTTTACACATTTCGGATGGAGAGGCAGCAACCCAGACAGAAGTACATGCAGGTCGAAATACTAGTGGCTGTGGAAAGATTCTCACCAATGCGTTAACACTGTCACTTCCCCGTTGAGGACAGGAAGAAGGTAGAGGAAGATAATAATTTTGTTTTAAGGTAACAATATCATGTAACACAATCAACTTGCATTTGGGGAGGCGGGTGTGATAATTTAGTTCCATAAAATGCAAAAAGAGACTTTCAGAAGATAGTATCTAATACAATAAAGTTTTAGATATGAAAGAGAACTTGTGTATCATTCCTAGAAGCTGAGAGAAGTAAAGTAACTTTCTTAAATCTCATCTAAAATAAACAGATACTGGAATTAGAATCTATTAGAATCTAAGTTAATTGGCTAAATAAAAATGCATGAATTTTTTAAAAACTATTTGTTCTATTTCATTGTTTTTCCTTTTAAGGCAAGGTCTCTCTGTGTCACTCAGGCTGGAGTGTAGTGGGGTGATCGTAGTTCACTGTAGCCTTGAAACCCTGGATTCAAGGGATCCTCCTGCCTTAGCCTCCCGAGTAGCTGCGACTACAGGCACAAGCCTCATTCATTTTTTAAAAAAATTTTGTAGAGATGAGATCTTGCCTTGTTGCCCAGCCAGGTCTCAAACTCCGGGCCTCAACTGATCCTCCCACCGTGGCCTCCCGAAGGGGTAGGATTACAGGTGGGAGCCAACACCACCAGCAAACACGAGGTTTTCTAACTGCCCCCAAGCATCATTTCTATTTTCCCCAGCTTTTCTTCCTGCGAGTCATTGAGAATGCACTGAACCTTGGTGCTGTGCCAGGCCTCAGAGAAGGAGCAGTGGAGACAGCATTTGTGGAACCCATGCTCACAGGGCTTTAGTCCAGCTTAATTATTCATTAATGTTGTCCAGCTAATGAAGGCAATATAAACATTATAAAGCCAGCAGTGTCTGCAGATCACTAGAAAAAGTTAAATCTGGAACTGTAGCATTACGGTTCCCATCTTTTCAGTATCTGGGTAGTGACCTCACTGCTGGTGTTTTATTCCTTGGACACATGTGAGATTATTTCTAGTTTCAACAGTGTCATTTGGCAGCAAATATCTTACCTTCAATTATCCATCTTTCGGTAATTTTAAGGGTCTGACCTACTGGATGTGAGAACAATATTAGTCCCAAATTAGAATTTTAAAAAGAGCAGGGATTCTCAAATCAAGTCCTTGTGGCCACATCTCCCCCAGGGGACCAGTGTCTGTAGTAGTCTTCTTGTGGGACACTTTATTACAGTATTTATTATTTATGGAAAAAACTGCAGGAGAAGGGTGGTGCCTGTGGCTCAAAGGAGTAGGGCACCGGCCCCATATCCCATATACTGGAAGTGATGGGTTCAAACCCAGTCCCGCCCAAAAACTGCAAAAAAAAAAAAAAAAAAAAAAAAACCTGCAGAAGAAATATTCAAACTTTATTACGATCCATGATTTTATAAGCCACTTTCAGATTTCTCCAGAGCTTTATTTGAAATTCCAAGGAAATAAAAGGCTTAATCAGATAAAAGATGAAGGCAGTGAAGTGGAATGAGAGGGGATTTCATTGAAATGCTCTTATCTAAAATGGGCTTATACTTGAGTTGGATACATGAGGTTGGTTTTTTCTGGACCCATTCCTAATCCAATGCTAGGAAAAAGACAAATTTGAGAACGGATTTTTAAAAAGCCAATTTCACTTTAAAATGCCTTAGTTCTCCAGTTGAACACTTCTCCCTCAGCATGAGCTAAGGCAAGGTAGTAAATTACACACTACTTGATAGGTCTTTGAACTTTCTAGCTATAATTTACTGTGATAAATCAGAAAAACACATATCTATACTTTGTTGTTGGAATGCCTTTGTATGGTTGTTTCATAACTTACTTTTATCGTAAAAAAGACAAGGTCTGATAATCTGTCTCTCTGATTATTTTTTGGCATGAATGGAGACTTTTTTTTCAAAAACAATTCTATCAGTCATTTAAAAAAAAATTAGACCCTAAATGCAATTCTAGACCTGAAAGTAATTCTACACATCTGGCTTCTTCACTCCTGGTTGGTTACATCTTTATAGGATTTAAGAATACATATTTGGGGTACCTGTAGGTGTGGCTGGCAGTAAGCACACATCTTCATATGTTGGAAAATCAAGAGAGGATGGGGAGCAAGGCGGTGGTAATGAAGAAATAGGTTACCTGGGACCCCCTATTTACTCATTTATTCATTCATTCCACAAACAATTTCTTGAGTGTTTGCAACACACAGACACTGCACTAGATGCTGGTAATTAAAAGCAAATAAGATATATATCCTTGCTCTGATAGAGCTGACACTCAGGCTAGGCAGATGTTAATCTAACATATAGCTTATTTGACAACTATGATCTGTGCTATGATGAAAGATATTAGGTGTTAGATCATATAACAAAGAGGTCTAAACTGGTCTGGGGAATCTAGGAAGATTTCCGGGAGAAAGTGGACATTTAATAAAAAATTCTGAAAGATTAATGGAAGTGAATGAAAGGAGGGACATGGAGAAGAGGGCCGGACAGAAGGAACAGCATGTGCGAAGGCCTGGAGCCCCAGCTTGGTGGCTTTGAGGGGCACAAGGGCAGCAGAAGATTCTCAGATTTGACTCCAGTTCCCACCTTCCCCTGAAGCCCAGTCTTGCCCATCAGGCTGTCAATCTGATAGCCTCCTCTGCCCCACAGACGGCTCGGACTAACCAAGTACGACGCAGAGCTCTTCATTTTTCTCCTCAAATCTGCTCCTCCATTGGCATTTGCCACATTCCGTGTGCTTGGCTCACACCTTGAAGCCTTTGCCACTCTTGTTCTCATGTCCGGCAAATCCCACTGGACATGCATTTAAAATATCCCTAAATACAGTTGGTCTTCAACAGCTCCATCACTGTCCCCTGAGTCTACATCCACCATGGGGGGCACCTGTGGCAATGCAGGAGGTGTCTGGCCTCTCTGTTTTCACACTCGCACCTCCTCAGTCTATTCGGCAAACTGGAGCGAGAAAGCAGCTTTCCCAGCATCGGTCAGGGGCTGGGACTCCCCTGCTTAGCACCTGCAGGGCTCCCTGGCCCTCTCCTACCGTCTGCAGCCCTGGCTACCTGTCTGTTACTGCCTGGCGCTACCCTGCCCCACCCCTTGCTCCTGGCAAGTGCGGTTCATGCCCCAAGATCTTCCGTTAATGCTCATCCCATGGGCGCCATGGGAGTCCACCAGAGTAGCTGAGGCATTACGTGGGTCCACATTGGTGGCGTTTACAAATGCGTCTGTGACACACAGAGCAGCAGGGAGGCCGTATCTGGCCCCGGCAGAGAGAAGGACACAGCCTGTGGACAGCTGCAGGATGGAGGGGGAGGCGCTCCTCACAGCTGGTCTGTTTCTGCAGCATCTTTGAGGCCTGAGCACTGGGCAGAGACACACTTCATTGGTAAATGATTATAAAATAAAAGTGTCCACATGGATAGTCTGATAAAACGTACCAGGTAATTTTCAGATTTTTCAAAGATTTAAAAATCTCTGGTTTTGAAAAATGCTATACCATCAAATGCTGTATCCATAGACTTCGACATTAAATTCAAAGATTCTAATCATTGTTGGAAAACAGTGCTATTTTTACATAAAGTTTCAGATAAACCAGTTAAGAGGAAGGCAGTTTTTAAATCTCCTTCTAATTAAAGATGCTGGGACAGGGTACATGAGAGGCGTGTTGAACCACTGTACTGTATATACAGATCATGAAGACACTTTCCATTTCTTGCACAAACGTCACAAGTTACAAGAAATGTCAGAGGAAACATTAAAATGCCATTTTATACACTTACATTACAACTAAATTCAGACTTAACACGAAACTGACTCCTATGAAGAATAAAATTTTTCTGGAAAATTGTTTTACAGAATCATTAGCTATAGATGTACTAAAATTCATATTTTGAAATAATCTGAAATGTATCCCAATGTTATCACGATCTACAAAAAAAATCCTTAACAGCTCTAACACCAATTGCATCAGCCAAAAAATCTTTCAAAAATTATCAAATTATTTGTAATACATTGCATTTGCCAAGAGTGACAAAAATCACTTTTCATTATGTTGATTGAAAGTGAAAGTACTAAAAATATAATTTTACTGACCAAATAAATGAATTTTTTGCAAACCAAGCCAGAAAACTTCTATAATTAATCAATATATCATACAAATAAAATACCAATTTTTATTATGTTTTGTTAGTACTAACATATTTTTAAAGGTAACACTTTATATTTTTTTGCTGTTAACTGTACTTTTTCCTGCTCTTTGAACAGGGGTCTCACTTTTTCATTTTGGACTAAGTGATCCAAGCTACTATTACCTGAAGAGTGCTGGGATATTTCACTGGCTGTGTCAGGCTGGAAAACAACTGCAAAATTTGTTTTAAATTTGGACTGTATAACAAAAGATACACTCTCCACCAAATGCACTTTAAAATCCTTCCTGCTTTCATAGCAAGCCAAGAATTTACCCAAATTACCCACATTCCCTACGAGGCAATGGTGTCCATTTGCGGAGACCACAGCAGGTACAAGGAAGAGTTTGGATGGGCAGCAATGTCCACAGAATTACTGCCACATTGTCATTCCTTAAGAATTGTAAAAGTCAGTCAATTCCTGACAGCAGAGAGCCTCCAAGAATTTCTGTAATTGGAAAGAAGTATCTTTAGAACTGGGGTGCTTCCAAAATGTTAAAAGGTTAACTTTTACTGAAAGCCTGAGAACAGTGAGATGGTTGTGTGTGTGTGTGTGTGTGTGTGTGTGTGTGTGTGTGTGTGTGTTTTGTAAAAGGCGTGTGCGCATTGGAGGGGGATGTTACATGTGCGGTCATGGCCATGGCTGTGGTGGTCCTGCTGATGGGAGCACACCCAGGCAAGAAGGGCCTGGCCGGCCATTGCATGGGCTTGGGGATGTATGCTAGGGAATTAGATAATCCTATACATTCTGGAAGCACACTTTTTTCAATCATTTTTCTGCTCATAATGTGACATCGGCTAAACAGTTTCTCACAGTATATTTCAACCGCAGTTTAGTAAGGAGAACTGTTGATTAATGACATGACTGCTGTGAATTTGGAGGTTTGAGGAAAATTATAGCTTCCTTACTTTGTGAAGGATTTTCACAGGTCATTTCCCTTTGGAAAAAAATGTCCCATTTCTTTGTTCTAAGAAAGCTCCCTGGATGCTTTATGGCTTAGTTCACTCCCTTTGATGAACTGATAAAGTGCTTTGAGCAGGAGACCGGAGCAGGAACTCCATGTAATGGCAGGCCCGAGCAGTTAAGAGGAATGATTTTAATATCATGATTAGATGTTGATGAATGTTTTTCTGGACACTACCTTGGTAACTACTTTATAAACTTTGTTTTTAATGTGATCAAATATTGAATTTAAAAATCTGGGTAAAAGAAATAGTGACCTGTAACCCAAGACATTTAAAAAAAAATTTAGAGGCATGTCCTGAGAACTTAAAGAATACTCAAATTTATACAACTGACTAGATTCTTTAATTTTTCTCCTATTTGTAAAATGCAATACAGTCTAATTTAAAACTACAAAGTGACCCTTTTAAAGCTTAAATATTCCACTCTAAACTTCCATTTAATTTTTGGACAGGAACCATCATTTTGCTATATGTCTTTTTTATTTTATTTTATTTATTTATTTATTTTTATTTTATTTTTTAATTTTTTTATTGTACATGTCTTTTTAAAAGTAATTTTGCTTCTATCTTTTTTTAAAATTGCAGAATATTACAGGGGTACAAGTGTTTTAATTACAGAGCTTGCTTTCCTACTTCTTAAGACAAAGTTATACACGTAAGTGTGCCCATGATCTGGAGAGTGTAAAGTGCACCTGCTAGGTATAATTTCACCCTTTTAACCCTTCCTCCTCCCTCCAACCTGCCTAATTTCCATTGAGTTTCACTTCTATCTATAGTTAGTTCCAATTTGATACTGAGTACATGTGGTGTTTGCCCATTTTTGTGATACGTCTCTGAAGAGAATGGTTTCCAGTTCCATCCAGATTGATACAAAAAGAATTAATTCATTTTTGAATGTCCGAGCAGAATCCTGGTGCATAAACACCCCACATTTTATTGAGCCACTTATGAACTGATGGGCACTTGGGTTGGTTCCACATCTTTGTGATTGTGAATTGTGCTGCAACAAACATTTGAGTGCAGGTGCCTTTTTGATAAAATAACTTTTTTCCTTTGGATAAAAATAGGGAAAGACCAGGTCAAAGTACTTCTCTTTGCTGATACAATAATCTTATACCTAGAAAACTCCAAAACTCTGCCAAGACACTGCTGGAATTGATAAATTCAACAAAGTCTCAGGTTATTAAGTTAATGTAACCAATCAGCAGCATCGCTATACACCAACAGGAAACAAAAGGAAAAACATTTCATGCTCATGGATAGGCAGAATCGACATTGCTAAAATGTCCATGCTACCCTAAGTGATTTGCAGATTCAATGCACCCCCAACAAAATATGAGCAGTATTTTTTTTACAGGTCTAGAAAAAAATAAGTGTACGCTTTGTTTGGAACCTAAAAGAAAGCCCAAAGAAACCTTAAGCAAAATGAACAAATCTGGAGGCATCTCTTTACCAGACTTTAAGTTATACTACAAGGCTATAGTAAACAAAACAGCTTGGTTCTGAACAAAGATAGAGACACAGACCAATGGAATAGAGCAGAGAACGCAGATATAAAACCATCCACAAACCATCTGGTCTTTGGTAAAGCAGATGGGGCTATACATTAGGGAAAAGAATCAATAAATGGTGCTGGGAACGTTGACCAGCCTTGTGTAGGAGACTGAAAAGGCTGAACAGGTTCCGCAACTCTCGTCACCCGTTTCATTTTTCTTTACTTTTTCCTCATGTCTATAATGAGTCCTAGCAATTGGCTTTCTTTTCAGAGCCGAATTCCACCATGAAATAATGCTATTCTTCTCAAGAATGGCCAACATAAACAATAATAAATAGGAGAACAGACTTAAACGCTTATAACACTCAGGCCTTTGACATAAATGGAAAAGGGGAATTACGTTGAACTAATTGTGGGTACAGATGATTATCCTTTACTATAAGAAACACAATGATTCAAGGGTAATTATAAATGGCAACTAATCCTGGCCTCATTTGGGAAATAGTAGGGAGTGGTAAGGAAGGTGGTAAATTGGAAAGAACATCTCCAGCTAATTCTTGTCACATGGGAACTGAAAATTTTTAAGAGAAGACAGAAATGTTATTTTCTTTATTTCTTTTTAAAACTACATAACTACATTACTTATACAGAATTTTATTTCTTTTTAAAACTACATATATGCAACTTGTCTCAGTATTTGCACTTTTGTTAGATTTTTAAATGTTAGGGATAGCAAACAAAGTATGGTGAAGCCAGCAGGCTGGTCAACCTGAGAGGCAGGTAGTTTGTAAACTTAGGTACAGGATAATCAAACCAACTGAGACGCTTTGCCAGGCTGTTTGCTAGACCAGTATTGTCCAAAGAAGGGGCGTCTGGAGGGAGAGAGGGGCTGAGCTCAAGACACAGGGTATCAGCAGGGAGAGTAAGCAAAGAGGTTTCGCACCCCAGCTGTGCTGACTCTCTAGCTTTGGCACACCAGCTAGGCAGCCTTTCTTTTCTTTCTTTCTCTTTCCTTCCTTCCTTCCTTCCTTCCTTCCTTCCTTCCTTCCTTCCTTCCTTCCTTTTCTTTTTTGAGACAGAACCTCAAGCTGTCGCCCTGGGTAGAATGCTGTGGCATCACAGCTCATAGCAACCTCCAACTCCTGGGCTCAAGTGATTCTCCTGCCTCAGCCTCCCAAGTAGCCGAGACCCAGGTGCCCACCACAACGCCAGGCTATTTTTTGGTTGTCGTTGTTTGGTGGGCCCACACTGGATTCGAACCCACTAGCTCAGGTGTATGTGGCTAGCACCTTAGCCGCTTGAGCCACAGGCACTGAGCCCAGGCAGCCTTTCTGCTCCGGGGATTCACATTGGTTTCTCAGCAAGATTAAAAAATCACAGCAGACCTTCAGAGTAGCTGAAGACCAGCTGAAACTGAATCCATCAAATGAATGTTTTATATTACAGCTCCATTTTACCAATCACCTATCTTACAAAAAGCAAGGACAAGATCAAAGGCTGCTGCTTAGTTTAAGGATGGGAGATTTAACTCAATCTTCCAATGTAACATTTCCTTAATGTAATAGTATTTGTTTGAATTTTTACAGAAATTATTGGGACTATAGAATAGAGAACAAATGAATTGTTCTAGCGACCTTTAAGAATGTGATGAAAAACTCATGCCTGGTGGCTTTCGATTGGTGTATTTTCCTTATTAACTGCCGTAGAGAAATATTTAGCCAGTGGCTGCTCCTTTATGCTCTTGCTTTATGGGGGAGTCTCGGAGTGGACAGTGCACCCAGCGGCTTTTCCATATTTCGTTCCCCTTTCCTCCCATGGAAGGAGCAAATCTCCCTGTGATCTCTCTACTGGAACAGTTTTCTGTCTGGTAGCTTTAGGCAAGTGCCCATCCATGCTGACAATCTCATAATGCCTTGTATCTTTTCACTCTACTAATACATGTAAGAGTCTTTGAATGATTGTCATGTGTGGAGCCCTTTCTGTCTCTGGTAGATATACACATATATATGTTGAATCTGCACAAAAACACCAAACTGTTACAATCCCCATTTTCTCCTAGCGGGAAATGAGACTCTGAGTGGAAAATTTACAAAAGCCACAATTAGGGACCAGTTACTGGCTGAGCCGTGACTTGACCCCAGGCTTTCACAACACCAAAAGCTGGGTTCTTCCCCAGACGTCTGGATTCCTTCCCAAATTTCATTCCTTCTTGTTCTTTCACACGACATTGCTTTTGGTCTCCTCGACTCTCTCACCCAGCTCAGTAATCCGCACAGTTCGCAATGAGAGATACTCAGTGTGCTTTTTTGCTTTGTTTGTTTTAAAACTTGGACTTGTAGAACATTGGCTTCTTTTACTTTCTTTTCTTTTTCTTTTTTTTACTTAGAATCTGAGGCCCAGAAAAATCATGCCAATGGGCCAGTATCCCTGGAAAAAAGTGTACCATGATGCTCCCCAAGCAGAGTGTGCACCTGAAGGAGTTTCTGTCCTTTAGACGAATGTTTCTGCAAAGTCCGGCAGCTGTAACTGCCGTCTGTATGCTGGAGGCCCCTGATCTCATCTATGGCTCTTGCCGGCTCCACTGAGCTGGTTTTAAAGCCAGTTGCCTGTTTGATACATTCACTTGGATGGCTAATAAAACATTTCAAAAGTTAAAACTCCAAAGCAGGTTTTATTCCCTCCCAAACATGCTCCTCAATTATTCTTCCTTCTAGGATAGGGCACGAGCTTTTCCCTCACCTGCCAGCTCCACTACTTTAAAGTCCTATAACTTCACCTCCAAAATACATCCCGAATCTGTCTGCTTCTCTCCACCGCCACCACGTCACCGTCTTCTAGCCAGGCCAGTGCCTGGGGACTCTCATCTCACCTTGCCCACTGGGTTCCCTGCTTTTGTTCTCATCCCTCTACTATCCTTTTCCATAAAGCAGAGTGATTTTCTTAAGATATAAATCAGATCATGCATATCTTTATTTAAAATATCATAGTGACGAGCTACATGTCTGCATGGAAGAAAAACATAATTAAATTTAAGTGGAGGGAGGTGGCGAGGAGAGGGGAGGGGAGCTGGGAGGGGTCGGTGTACTCTCACCCTCTGGGAGCAACGTGAGGGTGCGTGGCACACTGCTGGGTGGAGGGCTCCGCTCCACCCCGGACTTCCCCTAACAAATGCAAACACTGATACTTAATCATTTGTACCTCATATTAATCTGCAATTTAAGAAACACCCAAAACCTCAGAGCGCCTGCCTCTCTGATATCGCTCTCTACTCTCCCCGTATGCTCCAGTGTAAGTTTCCTCTGGTCCAGCCCCGGTGGTTTTATTTTAGTTTTTGGAAAGCACCAAGCATGTTCTTGCCTTGCTGTTTGTGCAAACACTTAGCTGTTATCTAGCTAAACAATTACATTAAAGGTTTGTGCATCCCTCTGTTCTTGAGTTGATTCCTTCAGGTATGACTATAAAGATATGACAATAACTCTTTTTCTTTTTTTTTGAGACAGTCTCACTCTGTTGCCCTGGGTAAAGCTCTGTGGTGTCACAGCAACATCAAACTCTTGGGCTCAAGTGATTCTCTTGCCTTAGCCTCCTGAGTACCTGGGACTACAGGTGCCCACCACAGCACCCAGCTAGTTTATCTATTTTTAGTAGAATGAGGGTCTTGCTCTTGCTCAGGCTGCTCTCGAGCTTCTGAGCTCAAGCAATTGACCCCCCTGGGGGGCCTCCCAGAGTGCTAGGATTACCAGCATGGGCTACAGTGCCTGGCCAACAGTAACTTTTTAAAAAAACATGTCATTAATTTCACTCCACCAAAAATATGTATTGGCAGACACAGAGATGTGTCATTCAGACTTTCCTCTGGAGAAAGGACTCAGGACCCAGCTGCAGAAAGCCCGGCTAGCTGGCCGTTTTAGGTGTCAGCTTTACCAGGATCTTCCTCTGCTTTCTAGCTGAGGTCATGCTATTCTTGGGGTGTCCCCAGACAATGAGTGAGCAAGGTGATGGTGGATCATGGTCATGATCTTTTGTGGACAAGTCCCCGCCAGTGACCCAATAAAGTAGTGGGGCAATGGACTGGCCTTGATGTGCAGCGTGGACCCCTCTGATGGATGCTCTCAGTCAAGAGCTCCCTGTGAAGCTGCAGAAACTTCACCAGGTCGACACGGTCATCTGACCCGCTCCCAGGTCAGAATTTGCCTCCTCCTCTGTTCACAGGTGTTACTTTCCAATAAGCCTTTGGTACTCCTCATTCTACCCAAGAACCTGCTTCCCAGGGAACTCGTCCTGCAGCTGACGACGTGCCAGGTGGACTCAGGACCCCAGACCCAGCAGGGTGCAGAGGACACAGAGCAGTGTGCCACACTCACATCCCAGTCGGGAGGGACGGCATGGACGCGACTGCGTGACAGGGGGATTCCACAGAGAAAGGACGGCTGTTCAGGAAAGGCAACAGGAGATAGAGACGGCTGGGGGATTAATTGAGATTAACAGACCGGGTGGTGAGGGTGCATTCTCTGAGTGACGATGTGAGCTGAAATCTGAAGAGCAAGAGAGCCCGGCCCTACAAAGACTGGCGGCGAGAACAAGGATGGAGGAGTGAAGGGCTGGTACAACTGCTGGGGAGGGCACGAGTTCACATGCCTGAAAACAAGAGAGCAGAGGAGCTGGAGTGCGTCCCCTGTGCCAGGCCCTCGACGAAGCTCATCACTTTCATTTCTTCGTTCTATACTCAGAGCAACCACGTGGGGCTGAGCTAGTGTAAGTCAGGGTTCCAGCCGGTAACAGACGATACACTTGACGTTGACTTATTGACATAGGGATGGGGAAAGTTAAGGTAACCAAGAAGAAATGTTGCAGCATCTGGGTCCTAGCAGCAGAGGAAACCAGTCCACTGCTCCCCCCCGCCCCACCTCCCCAGGACTGTTGATGAAAGTCGGGTAAGCCCAAGCCATGGACTGAGGTCCCCAGACTGAAGGGTGGCCGTGGGGAGAGGACCACAGCACGGCCCAACCCAGGCCACGGGGATGGAGAGAAACAACCACCCCCAAACTCTCACACCCAATGTCCATCAGTGGCCTGCCACTGCCCCATTGACTGACCCCCATCCCCCAAGGACACGGCTGAAACTTTGCATCAGAAGTCAGCCTTCAAGGACACAGAACCAGGTGGAAAAGGTTGGAAAATGGAGTTGGAAGGACAAACAAAAGAATTTTGTAAAGTAATAATTTCATCTCCACTTCCTTAAAGGAAAGGCTTTACGAATTGTAAAGTGCATTTTTTTTTTTTTTTTTTTTTACATTTTAACATCTCTGAAATAGATTTGCACTTTACAATCAGTAGGGTGTCATGGTTTAACCGGCAGCATTTTTTTTCTTTCATAGTGTCACATAAAATAACAGCATGTTTTACAATTAATGGAGTCTTTTTTTTTCATGAAATATGATGACTAGTGGAAGGTCAGACAGCCGGAAAATGACAGAACTACGCAAACTTGGAGGAGAACCCGGAATGAGATGGGAAAGAGGAGAAGCTGTCGGGTTTTCTAATTTCCCTTCCTTCTCGCCTTTTCCTCACTTTCTTCCTCTTTCCCTGAATCTTCTTCCCTCTTCTTCTATAAAAGAGGACCTTGTTTCTTGCTCATTCAACCTGATATCTGAGCCTGGCCTCTTAACGCTCTGTCCCGGCCCACTGTCCCCACTGTAGCCAAGGTCTACACAGATGTCGGTGCTGGGAGGGACAAAGGCTGAGGGGTCTGCTTCTCCCCTGATTGTAACTTGATCTCTAATTCATGTAGATTAGATTCTGTTTTTTGTGACTGGTCACTTGGAATTTTAATATCTTTAAAACTGAAAACCTCCCTTTGAGAAATATGTAACTCTATTTCCAGTTTTCTTTCATCAAGTGTAAAACTCTGTCCCCCTCTGGCCTAGATATCTGAGTTCTTTGCTTATGTATGAAACAAAATTTGAAGAGTGAGGCTAAGAGACCTTGTGTGTCAAACCTTTAATAGAGTCCCTGTGTTCGCACTTTATCAAAAGGATGTTATTTATGTCAACTGAAGTTAATTTAGCAAATGCAGCTTAAAAATTGCTTTGAAACTTCTAGTGACTCTTAATTGCACATAGAACAAAAATGCCACTCTTTGACCTTCTCTCCCAAAGCAGCCCCGACGGGCCCTCCCCACCTGGCTTCACTGCCCTGCGTCTCCTGGGCCACCTGCCCTCCCAGGTCGCACCATCGAACTTCTCTCTTTTGCATCACTCCACACTGCCCCATCTCTGCCTTTGTTCACCTCAGTGGGAAACTTTGTAATATTTAACTTGTTTTTAGTTTCTTGGGACCAGGAAAGTGGCCCTAGAAAGGAAAAGCAGGACACTCCTTTTCTAATTCCACAAAACTGTCAACTATCATGTGACCCTTTACGTTGAAGAGTGAGAAAATTAAATTACAAGGCAAGAAGTTCTCTTTAACTTGTTATTTTTGGTAACTGTAACTGTCGGATATGGGCTTCTTGCAGCCATAACGACATCACTCACAGGTGCCCTCGAGAGCTCCGACCTCCTCCTCCAATGCGTCCACCAGAATTCTTGACACCAAACCCTTGCCCAGTAATTCCTCCCACCTCATATCACTAACGTGTCTGCTAGAAGGGGTTCCAAGTGTCAGAATTTTAAGTATATTCTTCATCACCTTAGCATTCAACGGTCACACTGCTGGGCTTTCAAGGGTGACATCTCTTGACCTTGTAGTTAAGATACAGGCCAGGGCTAAGGTCCTCTGAGGGTTTGACCAGTGCTGGATGATCCGCTTCCAAGTTGATTCACTCATATGGTGGGAGGCTGCTGCTGGCTGGTGGCAGGAGGCTCATGGGCCTCACTATATAGAGCTGACCCAAGGACAGCTGACTGTCCTCAATATATTGCAACTGGCTCCCCCCTTGAGGTCAGAGCAAATGATTCAAGAAACTAAGGTAGAAGTCACAGCGTCTTTTATACCTAAGCACAAAAGTCACGTACCATCATTTCCACAATATTTAACTGGTTGCTCAAGTCGGCCCTACTTATTGTGGGAGAGGACTTCACGAGGACAGACAATGGGGCCATCTTCTTTTTGTTTCAGATGAATATGAGGGTACAAACCATTAGATTATGTTGTTGGCATTTGCTGGGTAAAGTCCAAGCTGTAGTTGAGCCCTTCACTAGGAAGTGTGCCACGTGCCCTTACACTGTGCCCGTTAGGCGAGAGCTGGGCAACCCCCCTTCCTCCTTCTCTCTCTCCTCCCCTTCTTCCCCACCTCCCTACTTGAACTGAATTGTGCTTTTCTTTCTTGTGGGCATGTAGTTGTTTTTCTATTGGTTATACCAGTATTGAGTGTGTTGGATGGTGGCTTTTCCATTCTTGTGATACATTACTAAGGGGAAGAAATGTTCGTCAATTCCATCCGGGTAAATATAAAAGATGCAAAGTCCTCATGGAGGGGGTCATTTTGAAAACTGCCTATGACAATTATTCATTTAATTCATCAACAAGGAGCCGGGCTAGTCTCTGGAAGCAGTGACAAAACTTCATTTATTTATCTAACAAGTATATTTTGTGCCTCTACCACGTACTGGGCATTCTGATATGCACTGGTGATTTTGCAGAGAAGAAAACAGATCCATGTCTCTTTTCTTGCAGCTTGCATTCAGTTGGGGTGGGGTAGAACAGACTATAAACAAACAAAGGTACAACATGTCAGGTGCTAAGTCTGCAAACAAAAAGCAGATTAAGAGAGACAGAGACGGACCGGGGGGGGGGAGAGCCTCTTTAATGGGGTGGTCAAGGAAGGATTTTGTGACAAAGTAACATTTGTGCAAGGACCTGGCTAAGGTTGGAGGTGGGAGGAAGTGGCCTGGGCGACTGGGGTGGAACCAGAACACTTGAGGCAGAGGAAGTGTTCAATGCCAACACCAGTGGAAAGATGCCCAGGAAACCACCGGCAGGAGCACTTTGTAAACATCTCCTGTCCTGTGAGTCAGGGCTATTACTAGACTCTGTCTTTGATTCCTCTCTGTTTTCCTCTTAAAATCTAAGTCCAACATTTAAAACTTACCTAATACACAGGAATTTTCTCACCGTGAAACTCAAACACCATTTATAAATATTAGTTTTCACTTACATTGGCTCAAGAGGCTCCTGAGAACATTCCCAGGGGCTATCTCAACATCCAGACAGCAACTGAACCAGCATTTTTCTTGGTAGGTTATCACTTACTCTCTTTATAAGATCAAGGCCATCCACCAGGTGCTTTTGCCTCAAAATATGATGGACTTATTACCCCCAGTTTCTTTGTTTCACGTCCTTAATAAACATCTACTGTCCTTTCCACATGTTAACTCTGAACGCCCTCTCAGTGTCTTCTGGAGCTGTGGCGTTTGGCCACCATCTACCACCTGTTTCCTTAAGTTTAACTTTCTTTCTCATTACTCACTGCTTCTTTCCCTGTGTTGAAAACATGCTATGATCAGTAGTATCCCTCGCTATTAATTCGTGCTTCATTTTGTTACCCTGAGGTTATAGATTTTAAAGAGACCAACAGAATCAGCTGAAATTTGGGGTAAAAATGCAGACTTACACTTTCTTCCCCAAATGTACTCAAGCAGATTTTCCAGGGGTGAGTCTAGGAGTTTATGTTTGAAAAAGTTCTCCATGTCATTCTGATGAACCGCTGTGTTGGAGAACTACAGGTATATACTCTTTGATTTCTTTTTCTTCCCCCTACTTTTTTTTAAAAACCAGATATTAATTTATTTTCCTGCCAAATTTTAGTGTTAATCTCTTTTCTTTACTGAAATGAATTCCTCAGGACATTCCAGTGGTATCTCAATATGGAAAGCCAGTGACCTTTTCTCAGCCTGTATCGTGTTTGAATTTACTTCCTGACTGCCATCATCTTCTTGAAACCCTCCTTTCTCTCTATTCTCATTAGAAATTTTTACTGTAAGTAGTGATCGCTATTACATTACCATTTTACATGTATAAAACTGAGGGATGAGAAATTAAAAGTAATCATTGCCAGAGCCAAAGCTAAAAATTCTTAAGACCTATTCTTCTAAGTGTCCTCAAAGACATTTAGGACACTACAATTATCTTCACTTTTATTTCATAATATTAGGTCCTATGACCTTCTAGAATCTACCTGAAAAGTTTATATGTATAGCTTCTACATTGAGAGGAGTAGCGTTTCTTTACTTTTTATATTAGGCAAATACTTGAGTAAATATCAGAGATACTTCATTCCATAATATGTGCTAGGTTCTAAAATTGTTAATTGATTATTTGTATGAATCCGTAAGTGAAGGAGTTAGATGTCTAACGAATAGGCATTTATTAGATGATTTGCTTTTTGAGGTCTCCCACTTTCTACTCAAAATGAGGTTTATTAATTGTGGCAGAACTGGCTGGTTTTCTGCCAGAAACGCCTGCTCCCCTTTCCATAGTGTGGCATTGTCACTGGCGGGGCTCCCCTGCCTTTTGCATCTGGGTCTGGCCCTATAACCGGTTCTCACCAACAGCCTGTGAGCAGGAGGGAGGGAACATAAGGGGCGGAGGTTTGAGAAAGCAGAGCGCCTGGGACGACTGAGCCACCGCGTACGAGGGTGAGACCCTGAACATGGCGCACAGGAAGGACACTCTCCGGGCTGCTGCAGGAGCAGCAAATGAACTTTTGTTGGGTGAAGACGTGGAGATGTGATTATTGGTTTGTGTTGTAGTCAACACTGCCTTTCGCTTCTGTGTTACTGCCTACACTAGTCTCTTAGCTACTTGTTGCTGATTTTTTTTTTTTTTTTTGCAATTTTTCAAATGTCTGAACAGAATTAGTGATCTCCCTTCCCCTCGCCTTGCTAAGCTCCATCTTAGGAGGTACAGACAAGAAGGGAAAATGGTAAGAAGGCAAAAACCCAAGGTCCTGCGCCTGCTTACCAGGTTATCAGAGCGTCCACAGATCCCCAATTTCCCTAATCCCTTGCTTTTCTTTCCTCTAAAGTCAAGACTTGTCCTACAATGAACGCTGTGACTGACTGAGGCTAGCAGAGCACATGGGACTCTGGAACTGAACCAGTTCTACCATGAACTGTGCTGTGTGAACTCATGCAGGTTTCCTGACCTATCTGGGCCTCCATTGCCACCATGTGAGATAAGGAAGTTAGCTTGACAACCTCTAACTTCCCCTGCAAATAATAAATAAAGCGAAAATAATTGCAATGCTTTTAAAAGAAGACCAGGAAAATGTAGTGCATTTTATTCCCTCCTTTCTGGGGAACTCAGCTAACGCTCTATGATGGCACATTTTATGAAAGACAGTACATTTGAGACTGTAAAGAAAATAATAAACAATACTTGGCTATGGAAAAATGTATATGAAAAATGGAAATGAAACAATAATATCACTATTTAACTTCTTAATTAGTTAATAAGTGGAAAATATCCTGGCAAGAGGTATAGATTGCATCTTCAGAAGTCAGGTTGGTTCTGACCCAGAACTTGATGCACCTGAGTCAAGTGTTTACTCCCAATGGAATGCAGGGCAAAGGATAGGGCTGAGACAGCCAGCTGTCGGAGCATTACTGGCCCTGCAGTGTCACTTGACCCAGGAGTATCCTTGAGAGTTAGATGCGTCCTAGTTCAAGTTCAGATGAAATCAAATACATAGTGTGGCTTAATGTCATACAGGCTTTTAAGTGGATTATCCAGAATTATGGCATTATTAGTGCCTATCATTCCCATACTGGGTGCAAAGGATGAAAGTATGAATATGGGACTATGATTTTGCTCCAGGTCCACCCAGTTTTGCCCTTAGACTTAGGCAGAAGAAGAAAAAGAACAAAATAAGAGAACCCCATACCTTAGAGGGGCCCTCCTCTGGCTGTGTTCCTGCCCTCAAAGCAGTCAAGAGAATGCGTCGTGCTGAGTTATTTGTCCCTGGTCTTTCTAAGCTGTGTCCCAGATAAGGCAGAGCCCGGAGTCCCCGCCTGTATCCGCATCCAGGCCCGTGCTGACCCCTCATCCGGTTTGTGCTCCCGAGCTAGATCTGCCCTGCCAGCAGGTGCTTCGTGGCCTGAGATTTGGTGGAAGGGTAGCTGTTTTCAAGACTATCTATAATGGAGCTCACATATATCTATTGGGGTGTCCAGATGCATGCAGGTGTAGTCCCCCAAACCCACAATGTAAGACAATGCCGAGCTAATGCTCTCTAGGAGGGCAGGTAGTAGCATAGAACTTTGAGAGACCTGAGAATTCTAAATTCAAACCCTACTTCCCAAACCATTTTGAAGGTTTATTTGTCAAAGTAGCAAAATAGAACATATCATATCTAATAGATCATTTGCTTAGTTTCTGACTTTTAACATATTTGGATATAATATCTGGACCTAAACTTGGGTTCTTGTTCTGAGCTCTACAAATGTTGTGGGTGGGCCTGAGTCACTAAATGTTTATGCTAATACCAGGGAAAGATGGATAGTTCATTTGTCTCAAAGCATTTACCTTGTTCTCTCCCCGTTCACTAATGCCCTGTAACTTCTCTTGGACAAACTCAGATCAACACAAAATATGTGAGCATGTCTCACTTGATCTTAGAGTCAAATGCTTTGCTAATGGAGCTCAGTAAATAACACTGGTCCCATGCATGATGGTTGATGCCCGTGGGGTCAACTTTCCTGTGGTAGTTTACACACATTATCTCTCAAAACAGTAATCCTATCCAGTGTTTCAGAGATTCCCTTGCCTTGAGAAATGCTCACATCCTATTCTTAATCCTCAAATGCTTGCCCATCAATTGAGTCTTACACTTGTCAATTCAGTGGCAGCTGTTTAAGCAAATGTGACTATGGAGACGCTGTCAGGAGATTATTTTTACACAGCTGTTTGCACGCCAAGGTAGCTTTTAATGAAGATGAAAGTCATCTGGATTATCTCATGAGTGTAAATCTGTTATCATTGTTTTCACTGACTGTGAATCTCTGGTGCAGGCTCTTTAGCTATAGCCTAGTTAAATACTGTTACCTTATAAGTAAGTGCTATACAATATCTCTAAGTATGTTAGGGAGTTTGGGGATGGGCTAAAACTGACTGGAAGTTAAAATCCAGAAGGGTTTGTTATTTTTCCCTTTGACAGTAAATCTAAAGCCTTTTCTCTAAGTACAGAACTAAATGAATAGAAACAGCAGGTGGTATTCAATCCTTTGAGGCTCATCTAAGCAACTGAAACTTTCCCCAAAGCTCCAGAAAGGTGCTAACCTATAGGAGGGGCAAACTCACCTGCTTCTGACAGGGGCGAGTGAACGATTGAAATTACTGGGAGCAAGTCTGAGCTGGTATTTCACCTCTAGCCATTTACGGTTATTTTTTTAAGCACTGTGTGGAAAACAATAATGGTGGGGCAAGTTCGTAACCTCTGTCTTGGTGGTGACCTACGTGCTATGATTTGTTGTTTCAAGTACAATGAGAAAGCCCTTTCAGCTTTTTTTTTTTTGAGACAGAGCCTCAAGCTGTCACCCTGCTTTTTTTTTTTTTGAGACAGAGCCTCAAGCTGTCACCCTGGATAGAGTACTGTGGCAACACAGCTCACAACAACTTCCAATTCCTGGGCTCAAGTGAGTCTCCTGCCTCTGCCTTCCCAAGTAGCTGGGACCTCAGGCGCCCGCCACAACGCCCGGCCATTTTTTTTTTGGTTGCAGCCATCATTGTTGTTTGGTCGGCATTGCTGGATTCGAACCCGCCAGCTCAGGTGTACGTGGCTCGCGCCTTAGCCCGCTGAGCCACAGGGGCCAAGCCCCTTTCAGCTTTTAACAGCTCACCTACATGACTAACACAGCACTTGAAATACCACTGCTATACAGGAATTTTTTTTTTTTAGATTAACCAAGCTCTCTCATGATACAAATCAGAAAGGAATAAAAAAATATGTCAGCACAAACCTAACAATTTCATCAAGAATTTATTTCTCGGGTGGTGCCTGTGGCTCAAAGGAGTAGGACACCAACCCCATATACCGGAGGTTTTATAAACCCAGCCCCTGCCGAAAAAAAAAAAAAGAATTTATTCCTAATGTGGAAGGGGGTAGAGTAGAGCTGTTACAATGAAGGGCAAAAGGAGATTAGGAAACGGAAATAATGTTCCCCTGAAAACATCTCCCATATTGATTTATTATGTATTCAACTATGATACATCGGACTTTTTTTTTTTTGAGACAAAGTCTCACTCTGTTGCTCAGGCTCATCAGGAGTTTTTTTAAAGAGAGAACGTCATTTTTTCTCAAGCAATATTGTGACTTAAGCATAAATCTTCTTGCCCATAGGAGGGAACAACCTAGGAGTGATTAAGTGGCTTACCAAAGATTATAGAAATGAAATTCTTTTCAAGTTTTATGTTCTTTCTACCACACGAGCATTTTCTTGTCTAAATCGCATTGTGTGTTGGTAAATTTTTTATTTTCTCCGCTGTGGATAAGAATAATACCTTTAATTAACTGAGCACCTGATAGCATGATAAGCACATGGGCCATGTAGCCAACTGGTTGGGATTCAAGTTCCAGTTCTAGCAATTATAGGTTGTATAATTTTAGACAAATTACTCTTTCCCCCTTGGACTTGATCTATAAATTGGGACAATAATCTTACTTACCTTGCAGGATCATTGTGATGACGAATCAAGGACTACTTATAAAGTGCATACAATGACTGCTTAACAATTCCTAGCTATTACACTTACCATATTTATTATTGTATTAAATCCTTTCAAAGTCACTCTTAAGAAAATATTACCCATATATATATATATATATATATATATATATATATATATATATGTAAGCTGGATTCAGAAAGTTATATGACTTGCTCAAGATCACCCATCTAGTACATTCAAAGCAAGAAACCTACTTTATTTTATATGCAAGTCATTATGAAAGCTTTGAGATACATAAAAAATGGAGAAACATAAAATCCACACAGAGGGAAACAAATGAAGCCCTCACGGCACTGCCAATAAGCTGAGAAAGTTGAAACTTGTATGATGAATCAGAAAGGACGCTGTCGACTGTGTTCTTTGGAAGTGAAATAATGGACTATAACAGTCTGTCTCGAAACTTTCGTAGTGACCCATGTATCAAGGTTTGTGCTATACTCTGCTGCAAGGTTGTGATGGCACCTGCAAACCTGATGGAACCAAAGTTCAATATCTAGAACTAGCCTGCACATAGGTAGAGAGCTGGCATAAGTCCCTGGGCATGCAAGTTAATTTCAAGGTTTTGAACGCCGTTGCTAGTCCCCAAAGAGATTCTGTGCACCATGGCCGTGGCTCTAAGCATCACCTTGTAAGTCTGTCTCTAAGAGACAGCACAGTTTTAACACAAAGCCTCCACTTAGAGGAGTGAGTGGGTGAAGTCCAGAGGGGCACAGACGGGTGTTAAGAAACGATTGCTGAGGAAGCAAGACTCAGGCAAGAGCACCGTGCTTCACTGCTTTAGAATGTTTGTCTGAGGCTCAGCACTTGGTCATTTCAAAAAAACACCCAAATTTACCGCTGTAAGAGAAGCATTTACAACATATTTCTGTACAGATCACAATCTTCACTGCCTTATGTCAAGAAGACTTTTGCCTTTTTCACAGCCTTTTCCTGGTTTCCCAGATGATGAAACTGAAATTTAGGAAGATTAAATTAACAATGCAAGGCCACAACTGGCAAGTTGCTGGCAAAGTGTTTGTACGGTAAGTCTTTTGATAGCAAAGCCGTTGTTTCTTTTCATTACTCTAGAAAGTAATTACTTTCAATTACTCCAAAGACTGATTGCCGAGTACTTGGTACTAGGAAACAGAAATTATAGGGCTGGATATTTACATGGGTGGCAAATTCCACATGATTGGTCCCTTGACCTTGCTAGTTTATAAATCTATTGTGAAAGTGGCCTCTGATGCCCTCCAATATTAGCTTGGTCTGTAAATAAATACTAAACCACAAAAACAAGCTCCAAGTAGTTAGTTCATGCTAATTCAATATAATGCTGAATTGCTCATTGATGTCAAATACATCTTGAGAGCCTGAAATTTTACCAAAGTTTCCTAGGGTTTTTATTGCATGTTTGTAAAATTTTACAAGCCCTGCAATTTGTGGCTTCTGACAACTGTCTTTCTGCAAAGGACAATGAATTAATTAGAGACCTTGAAAAATTTATTGCTCACAAATCTTTGTAATTCAGTGTTGTCATTCAAAGTAACTGCAAGGCCCCTGAAAGCCTAAGCTCAAATGAGCCCAGGACAAGCCACGTATTCCACAGCGTTTGTAAGAGCAATGGCAAGTCCAGAGCGAGAATGAAGTATTTCAGTCTGTATGGAAACAACCAGATTCCTTTCTTCACTGGAGGGTGGATGCATAACTAAAAATAGGACATAATTACTGTTCTTTTGTATTTGAAAGAAAATTCAGCAGGCAAATGACAGAATTACACTGCAGGTGAAGGCGACTTGCAACTTGGGAGGTAACTGCCGTATGATTTGCGCTGCATTGAGCAAGGCACCAGATGAGAGCCACGTTGATAAACGTAATACGCAGCAGCTCATTTGTGTAATAAGCAGCAGGAAGATGTTCGAATCTCCCAAATCATCATTAAGTTAGTGAAAGGCTCGGATGATTTCAGCAAAAACATTAACTGCATTGTGAATCCCACACTGAAATGAAGTTTACTAATTTGCTGATCCTCCCAATGGAAAACAATTTTTATTTAAGTACAGGTGTAATTTTTCTTTTATAACTTACACAATCTACCTACTTCCAAAAAGGATTGAATGAAACTTAACTCTATTCCAAAGAGAAAACTAGGACACAGACAAACTAAAGTTTGGGGATAGGGTGTGTCTAAACAAACCACTCAATAAACCCATCCAGAAGAATTCTAAATAGTGTATTTTCTTCAATGAAAAAACAAGGTAGCTGAGTAACAATATCAAAATATTTTCTGAATTTAACTGTACAAAATAATATTTTTTCAACCTGCTTGTAGTTTGGTGTTGAAATCACTTTTGCTTATAGGAGAGATTTTAATGTTTTATTTTAAGCTTTTATTGTCATTGTAGTCTATAACATTAACTGTCTCGCACACAAACAAAAATCATGTTTTTTTCTTTTTCTGACACCTTGCTAGACCACGTTTCCCAGAGTTCTTGTGTCTAGGTAGTGCTGACTGAATAGTTCTAACATATTATGAATGTGATGAGCAGGAATGATGTCTGTCACCTCTAAACTAAGACACTTAAGAGCAAGCATGCCTTCTCTAAACACTGTCTTCTTCCCATCCTCCAGTTGAATGCTGAAAAGGTAATCCCTAGAAGCTTCAGAGCACTGGTTCCCAAAATGTGGTCTCTAGACCAGCAACATCAGCAGTACCTGGGACTTATTAAAAGATGTAGATTTGGGGGGCCCACTCCAGACCCACAAAATCAGAATCTCTGGAGATGGATCCCAGCAATTTATGGATTAACAAGCCCTCCAGGTGATCTTGATGCAAAAGAGTTTGGGAGCCACTGTTCTAGACAATGGCAAGGCTTTGGATTCGAAGGTTCCTGGGTCCCTGCATGCCTGTATGGAGCAGACTTCGTTCTTTGCCCTTCTTCCTACCTCCCTGGACTGTGACATGAGATAATTTTTTGTACTGCATTAGGCTCCGGAGATCTCCAGGCTGCTTTCTGTGGCAGTTAGCCTGTCTTGCCTAGCACGGCTTTCTGATCTTTCTTATACTACTGCTCTTGATGATTATAGTAACATTCTGCTTTTGCCTTTGCTACCACAAGCCTGGGGAATGATAAAGAGGGAATAAGCCAACAGTTAAGTATTGTGCTTTCTCAAGATCTGCTGTTTATCTTTCCTTGAATTTTCATATACTATTCCCTCCACCTATATTGTTACTTACTTCTTACCTAGCAACATATTACTCATCTTTCAATCATCTCCACATCTACAAAATCTTAAGATCCCTTTCCATCAGTGATTTTCAACCTCTGTGCCATGAGAGGACCTTAGGTGTGCTGGGAAAAATTTTAAAGATCATTAAATTATTTTAGAAATAAGTTCAAAGCACAGTAAGTATATTCTCTTTTTTACTCTATTTTTTTTTTGAGAAATATAATTTAAGTGAGCCTCAGAAGTTAATTATAGGTTCAAGTGTGCCATGAGATAAAAAAAGTTGAAAGCAATACTTTAGATGATAAAGAAAGCACTTTCTACAAAGCCTTACAGAATTTCTTGCCCTTTACAAACCAGATGCTTCCTAATGTGAGATGAGCATCTCAAACACCCAAAATTGGTCATAATATTACATGAATTTTTATATAGTTGATATTTTTAAGTACTCCCCAATATGGTAAGTTTTACTTTGTGGGGGAAAGTGCTTTTTTCCTACTCCAAACATATGTTTCTGTGAGTATGTGACTTAGTTCTGCCCAATAGGAGTCCTCTAGAGTTGTTCTAAGTGGGATTATTGAAAAATTTTTAATTGATATAAGTCAACCTTGTGGATTGTTGCTTGACAAATCAATATGCTAACATATTTTATAAAACTCTAAAAGGGTTTTTTTTTTATTAAATCATAGCTGTGTATATTAATGGAATCATGGGGTACAATGTGCTGGTTTCACATACAATCTCAAATAGTTTCATCAAACTGGTTAACATAGCTTTCACGTCATTTTCTTAGGTATTGTGTTAAGACATTTATATTCTACATTTAGTAAGTTTCACCTGTAAGCACCTTCTAAGATGCTTTTTTAACCAGATAAGAAGATAATTTTTACCATCAATTTTTAAAAAAAAATCCACACTGAGGAACTTTATCTCCATCCTGACATAAAAATCACCGGCCCTTTAAACAGGACTGGATTATGGGAAACTACAAAACGCCTTTTTTTTTGTTTGTTTCTTTTAAAGTATTGAGTCTTAAGTAGCCTCAATGCAAAACAGAAAAGTAGTTTCCTTGGCCTCTTCCTCCTAAATTCATTATTCTGATGGTAAGAAGAGGCAAGAAAAATGCAATCTCAGTCTTTTTTTTTTTTTTTACAATGTGCTGGTTTTATTTACAATTGGAAATATTTTCTTTTTTTTTTTAAATATATGTATTTTATTATTCTTCATTACATTATTTCCCCGCCCACCCCTCCGTGGTAAGACAGAATTGATTTACAGAAAAGAATACAGAAAACACCAAAGCTCCTGGTAGAGGGAGAGATTTCAAGTGGGGAGAGAGATGCTCTCTCCGTTCCTCTCCCAGTCTTTACCTGTCTCCACCTTTAGGCCTCTAGCCTCAGGGTATATATAGGTGTATGGATTCCTTGGCCAGGAAACAAATGAATACAGTCCCTTCCACCGGGGGCAAGGTGAATGAGTGTATCAATGAATGGACACAGTCCATCCATGGAATTCAGGCCTAGGAAATTCACAAGAAACTGGCCTAGGCATAGGAAATGGGGTTCCACATTTAGTCCCAAATGTAAAGTGAAGGAGACACCAAGGCACAGGTGTCTCCTCAGCAGTTGTCCAGCCTTTTTGGCTATTGGAGCCTCTGGTGGGCGCTGGAGGTCCCCCTCCTTGCCTGTCATCCAGCCCACTGGCTCTTCAGCTGGCTGCCACAGCACCAACACCACCAAGGAGGAGGCGGCAGGTC
>CAUYRH010004445.1:0-16043 GCA_963574655.1 Perodicticus potto | reverse complement strand
AACCTCCAATTCCTGGGCTCAAGCGATTCTCCTGCCTCCGTCTCCCAAGTAGCTGGGACTACAGGCGCCTGCCACAATGCCCGGCCATTTTTTGGTTGCAGCCGTCATTGTTGTTTGGCGGGCCCAGGCTGGATTCGAACCTGCCAGATCAGGTGTACGTGGCTCGCGCCTTAGCCCGCTGAGCCACAGGTGCCAAGCCTTTTTTTTTTTTTTTTTTTTCAGACAGAGCCTGAAGCTGTCACCCTGGATAGAGTGCTGTGGCATCACAGCTCACAGCAACCTCCAATTCCTAGGCTCAAGAGAGTCTCCTGCCTCCGCTTCCCAAGTAGCTGGGACTACAGGCGCCCGCCACAATGCCCGGACTTTTTTTTGTTTTTTTTTTTTTTGGTTGCAACCATCATTGTTGTTTAGTGGGCCAGGGTTGGACAAACCCGCCAGTTCAGGTGTACGTGGCTGGTGCCTTAGCCGCTTGAGCCACAGGCGCCGAGCCAGGTTTGACTTTTAATACAACTGTATTATTTCAATCTTTTATAGAAACATACTAATTAATGAATGTCTTTTAGAAAAAAGCTACTTGACATTTTCTCTTTCCATAAGCAAAATTCTGACTTCCAAAACTAAAGTTAAAAACCTTTCAGACATAACAATTATTTTTCTTCTGTACAGAACACTTCCTCAATCAAATATAAATACTTCAGACCAATTTTCTTTTTCTTGGATTTAAGGCTTTATTCTTGATTTCTACTTAGCTTTATTACATGTAATTCAGACATCACTAAACCACATTCTACTACCTACCAGAGAGTCTTCCATAGAGTAGGTAACTAATAGCTATTTGTTGAATGAATCTCTATTTCTAAGACAGAGTCTCAAGCTGTCACCCTGCCTAGAGTGCCGTGGTGGTCATAGCTCACAGCAACCTCCAACTCTTAGGGTCAAGCAATCGTCTCAGTTTTTTCTATTTTTTTTTTTTTTAGTAGAGACAGGGTCTTGTTTTTGCTCAGGCTGGTCTCAAAGCAGTGAAATCAAGCAATCCACCCACCTCAGCCTCCCACCCAGCCAAATCTCTATTTCACTTCAACTCAGAAGTGAAAAGAAAAATAGTCTAGAAAAGAAAAATAGTCTACCATGACTCTACCCATTACAGATTTTAGATAATTACAGGATTTTAGGTAATCCACCACCATCTAAATCTATTATAGAATTTAGATAATCCACTACTATGCCTCTTCTACTAGCCTCCCACCTCCTTCCAATCTGTACTGTAACTGTTTCCTTTGATCTTCCAATCTGTTCTCAATCCTTTCAATCTTTTCTCCAACCAAAAACAAGAGTCATTCACCTTCATAAAAAGCAAAAGTAAGATAATGCCTAAAACTTCCAATACCTTCTCATCAGCCTCAAGAAAAAAAGACAGTCTATAAAAGGCTTGCTTGATCTGGTGCCGACCTACCTCTATCACTTGTGTGAAGCACACAAGTCTATAACCTGCTCAGCATCACTGCTTTCATCCATCTGTGAGCTCGTCCTCTGGTAGAGGCACTGTTTCTCCTTCCCTCAAAATTTCTTGGTTAACAGATACTCACCCTTACAGACATTCACTACATCACTGACACACCAAGCTTGATGGGGGAACCCGACATATACTCTCATGCAAACAAGTACTTTGCCTAGATAAAACTATTATAGTTTATAACTTACTTGATTAATGGGAAAGGCAAATTCCAAATCCCTTAAGGATAGATATAATCAGATTGACAAAACACAATGTGGCACATAACAGACAGAAAAGGCCAGGCACGGTGGCTCACGCCTATAATCCCTAGCATTCTGGGAGAAATGCTTGATCTCAGGAGTTCAAGACCAGCCTTAGCAAGACCCTGCCTCTACTAAAAATAGAAAAATTAGCCAGGCTTTGTGGTGCCCACCTATACTCTTAGCTACTTAGGAAGCAGAGGCAAGAGGATCATTTGAACCCAGGAGTTTGAGGTTGCAGGGAGCTATGATGATGCCATTGCACTCTAGCCATCCACTGCTCCCTAGCCAAGGCAACAGAGCAAGGCTCTGTGTCAAAAATAAATAAACAAGTGGGAGGCACCTGTGGTTCAGTGGGTAGGGCACCTGCTCCATATACCAAAGGTGGTGGGTTCAAACCCAGCTCCAGCCAAACTGCAACAAAAAAATAGCCGGGTGTTGTGGTGGGCACATGTAGTCCCAGCTACTTGGGAGGCTGAGGCAAGAGAATTGCCTAAGCCCAGAAGTTGGAGGTTGCTGTAAGCTGTGACGTCATGGCACTCTACCGAGGGCGATATAGTAAGACTCTGTCTCTAAAAAAATAAATAAAAAAACAAACAAAAACAAAAAAAAAGGCAGAAAAAGTAGTTGAATAACTGAACAGGTAACATACTGATATATTCTCTCATACTACGAAGCACATTATATGCAATTATATATTTCATTTTACTGAGGATTTCTTTTGGAACTACTGTGGATCCATATTGAGAATCCTTTACAATTTTGCTAATTTTCTTTGAAATCTTTATGGCATTCTCTGATTATTCTAAAAGAACGACAGCAGCACCAGTCTGTCTTCCTACTAGTCAAAGCAAAATTCTAATATTAGTTTAAGGGAAAATGAGGCTGAAAAAGAAAAATAAGGTTTCTCAAAGCTTTTAAAAGAAATACGGTTTGAGGCTCGGCGCCTATGGCTCAAGCGGTTAAGGCACCAGCCACATACACCTGAGCTGGCGGGTTCAAATCGAGCCTGGACCTGCCAAACAACAACAGCTGCAACCAAAAAATAGCCAGGCGTTGTGGAAGACACCTGTAGTCCACAAGGGAGGCAGAGGCAAGAGAATTGCTTGAGCCCAGGAGTTGGAGATTACTGTGAGCTGTGATGCCAGAACACTCCACCCAGGGTAAAAGCTTGAGGCTCTGTCTCAAAAAAAAAAAAAAAAAGAAAAGAAAAGAAATACAGTTTGAAAGAAAAATGGATAAACTCAAAGTCTTTTTTCATGGAAAAATAATAAAGGGAGCAAATGTGAGAAAAACAGATAAAATGAAAGTGTATGCCTCCCCATTTTTTGTCCTTTTATCCCACTTTAGTTGGGTTATGTTTATTTTTTAAGATGTAAATACATTAGTGTCAAAAAGGAAGGTATGTTCCACGGATAGTATGAGCAACACATTTCCTCAAACGGAACACACTCAAACTAGAAATGAATGATTACTGTATCATTTCAAAATTAGTGTTTCTGGCAGTGCCCGTAGCTCAGTGGGTAGGGCACCAGCCACATACACCAAGGCTGGTGGGTTCAAACCCAGTCTAGGCCAGCTAAAATGACGACAACTGCAACAAAAAAATAGCTGGGCATTGTGGCAGGCACCTGTAGTCCCAGCTACTTGGGAGGCTGAGGCAAAAGAATCACTTAAGCCCAAGAGTTTGAAGTTGCTGTGAGCTGTAACGCCACAGCACTCTACCAAGGTGACATAATAAAACTCTGTCTAGGGGGAGGTGGGGGATAAGAAAATATCTTTTGGACAGCGTGGCGCCAACCACATACACAGAGGCTCATGGGTTTGAACCTGACCTGGGGCAGCTAAAACAACGAAAACTGCAGCAAAATAAATAAGCTGAGCGCGTGGCTCAACGGGCCTCAGCTAAGCCCGTGGCTCAACGGGCTAAGGCGCCAGCCACATACAGCTGAGCTGGCGGGTTCAAATCCAGCCCAGGCCGCCAAACAACAATGACGGCTGCAACCAAAAAATGGCCAGGCATTGTGGCGGGCGCCTGTAGTCCCAGCTACTTGGGAGGCGGAGGCAAGAGACTCACTTGAGCCCAGGAACTGGAGGTTACTGTGAGCTGTGATGTCACAGCACTCTATCCAGGGTGACAGCTAGAGGCTCTGTCTCAAAAAACAAAAAAAGAAATAGCTGAGCGCTGTGGCAGACGCCTGTAGTCCCAGCTACTTTGGAGGCTGAGGCAAGAGAATTGCTTGAGCCCAAGAGTTGGAGGATGCTGTGAGCTGTGACGCCATGGCATTCTACGCAGGGCAACAGCTTGAGACTCTGCCTCAAAAAAAAAAAAAAAAAGGAAAAGGAAATGTCTTTTAATATTCCATGTGATATAGCTGGGCCTTGTCGTGGGCACCTGTAGTCCCAGCTACTCGGGAGGCTGAGGTAAGAGAATCGCCTAAGCCCAGGAGATGGAGGTTGCTGTGAGCTGTGTGATGCCACGGCACTCTACCGAGGGCAATAAAGTGAGACTCCATCTTTACAAAAAAATAAAAACAAAAATATTCCAAGTGATAAAATGGAAAACACACATGAAATACGTCTCCTATACGTGGTATACTAACTATTATGGCTGCTGTTAGGAAAAGGCACTTGCATAGTTTATTTGCCAGCCAATTTTTCAGAGAACACCATTATACTTCCAAACTGACTGACGAACTATGGTTATTCAGACTTAGATATTTGGCAGACATCTTCCTGAAAACGAAGGAAGTGAGCCTATCACTCTGAGGAAAATAACCGGCAATATTTGTTGCCAATAATAAAATGTAAGCTTTCAAGCAAAATCTAGAATTTTGGAAAACTTATAACTATCAATGTGAGCTTAATACCTTTTCAATATTTAAACATTATTATTCTAGTGAGATCTTTAGTAATACTATTGAATGTGATTTTTTTCATATTGTGTAACAAAATGTGTCAACAATCAGAAGATCTGCATAACTTGGTAAACAATATGTTCCAAATGACCCATGCAAAGAGTTTCAATGTAACGGAGTATAAAATGTTCACTGATGAGGTTTCAAGAGTCCACCCTGCAACTAACCTCTAAGTTCAGACAGAGTGTTAAAGAATATTACCCACAATTATATGCACCAACTATTAAAATATTCCTCCTTTTCCCAACTATAAAACTGTGTGAGGCCAGATTTTCCTCACATACTTCAACCAAAATTAAGTATCTCAACAGATTAAATGCAGAAACAGATAAGAGAATTTAGCTGTCTTTGATTAGCCAATCACCAAGATTAGCAATAATGTAAAACAATACCACTTTTCTCACTAAACTTTGTTTTGGAAAACTGTGATTACCTTTTATTAAGCATATTAAATATGTTAAGAATAAAACCATTAGATGCCTTTTTTTTTGAGACAGAGCCTGAAGCTATCACCCTGGATAGAGCACTGTGGCATCACAGCTCACAGCAACCTCCAATTCCTGGGCTCAAGCGAGTCTCCTGCCTCCGCCTCCCAAGTAGCTGGGACTGCAGGCGCCCGCCACAACGCCCAGCCATTTCTTGGCTGCAGCCGTCATTGTTGTTTGGCGGGCCAGGGCTGGATTCGAACCTGCCAGCTCAGGTGTACGTGGCTGGCACCTTAGCCCGCTGAGCCACAGGCGCCGAGCCTAGATGCTTTTTTTTTCCTGAGACAGAATCTCACTTCATCACCCTCAGTTGAGGGCCGCGGTGTCACAGCTCACTGCAACCTCAAACTCTTGAGCTTAAGCAATCCTCTTGCCTCAGCCGCCCAAGTAGCTGGGATTACAGGCACTATTTTTAGAGACGAGGCCTCGCTCTGGCTCAGGCTGGTCTCTTAACCCATGAATTCAGGTGATCCACCCACCTCAGCCTCCCAGGATTACAGGCATGAGCCACCACACCCGACCCTATTAGATGCTATTTTAAATGAATTCATAAATGTTTTCCACTTCTCAGTGTTACTTTTCAATATGGTAAATACTGACAGATATAACCCACCTAAAGAAAAGATTTCTGGGGTCCTTAATTTTTTTTTTTTTTAATTTTTTTTGTAGAGACAGAGTCTCACTTTATTGCCCTCGGTAGAGTGCTGTGGCATCACACAGCTCACAGCAACCTCCAACTCCCGGGCTTAGGCGATTCTCTTGCCTCAGCCTCCCGAGTAGCTGGAACTACAGGCGCCTGCCACAATGCCCAGCTATTTTTTTGTTTTGCAGTTCAGCCGAGGCTGGGTTTGAACCCGCCACATTTGGCATATGGGGCTGGCGCCCTACTCGCTGAGCCATAGGCACCACCGGGGTCCTTAATTTTTAAGAGATTAAAGAGGTAATGAGATCATACGTTTGAGCACTATTGATCTATATTATAGAAAATTGCTCAAGGGATAAAGACAAAGATATTCTAACACATCTTCACCTATATTTTCTTTACTGTGATCTACCAACATCCTCATCACTCCTCTCCTTCACTAAGTACAATAAAATCTTACTAACCACCACTACTCCTATCATTATTCTTTGCAATCTCAACCTTCAATTCAGATAACCTATCCAAAACCCCTGCCTGCCACTTGTTTCTTCCATTTTTATTTCACCACATGCAAAGTCTTTACACCATTTCCAATATAGACTTCAAAAATCCAACACTGAAAACACCCAACTTCTATCTATAGAGTTTCCTTATTCTAGTACCTTGATTCCCACTATCTTTTACTATTATAGAACTTCCCATCCATTAATCCTACCAGTTTTTCACTATCATGTCTCAATTAAGATGTGCTATATACATCTGATTCCGAAGAATACAAAGAAAAGAAAAAAGGAATGCCCAATATTCCATTAATGAACTACAGTCTTCTGCATAATGTCTTAATCAATAAAGGACCACATACACAAATTTTATGCAATATTTTTAATAATTTTGTGCATGAAACAAAGCTTTGGCTTCAATCCATCACATGAGGTCAGGATATTTTCCACTTGAGGCATCATGTCCAAACTCAAAAAATTTCAGATTTTGGAGATTTCAGATTTGGGTTGCTCAACCTGTGCACATCATTTTCTTTAGTATGTTTTGTTTGTTTGGCTTTCAGATTTTCTTCACAAACACTGGTTCACTACCAATTACAGTAGAACCTCCATAGTTGACTACAGAGTTGAACGACTATGGAGTTGACTATGACTTGACTGACCACCTTAGGGTTAGGTTGATCTAATTTTCATAGACCAGACATGCACCACATGTACCTATCAGTACAGCAGGCCTAGTTTCTTATGCTGACCACTCCCGTATGTTGATTAATTTGTTACAGACTCTGGTCAACTTAAGAGCTTCTACTGTATTTCTTTTTTTTTTTTGAGACAGAGTCTCAAGCTGTTACCCTGGGTAGAGTGCAGTGGCATCACAGCTCACAGCAACCTCCAATTCCTGGGCTCAAGCGAGTCTCTTGCCTCCGCCTCCCAAGTAGCTGGGACCACAGGTGCCCGCCACAACGCCTGGTCTTTTTTTTTTTTGCAGCCGTCATTGTTTGGCAGGCCCAGGCTGGATTCGAACCCGCCAGCTCAGGTGTACATGGCTGGCGCCTTAGCCCGCTGAGCCACAGGCGCCGAGCCTCTACTGTATTTCTGAGAAAGTTGTTTTTAGAGACAGAGTCTCACTTTGTCATCCCCCAATAGAGTGCCCTAGCATCACAGCTCACAGCAACCTCATACTCTTAGGCGTAAGTGATCCTCTTGCCTTAGCCTCTGGAGTAGCCAGGACTATAGGTACCCTACCACATCACCCAGCTACTTTTAAAGATGGGCATCTTGCTCTTACTCAGGCTGGTCTCAAACTCCTGAGCACACGCAATTCACCCACGTTGGCCTCCCAGAGTGCTAGGATCACAGGCATGAACCACTGCGCCACACCTAAGTTTTATTTTGTAAATGGAGAAAATTGGTAGATTCGAGGTCAAAAGCACTTACTTGGGTTGACACAGAGTGGCAGTACTAAAAAACAATCTTCAAGTCTCTAAGAAATGGATGTTTACTGTTGAAACAATCAAGTCAGGTATTTCCTTTAAAAATAAAATCCAGGCCAGCTGGGTGGCTGGCATCTGTAATCCTAGCACTCCGAGAGGCCAAAGCAGCTAGTTCAAGACTAGCTGAGCAAAAGCTGGATCCCATCTCTACCAAAAATAGAAAAAATTAGCAGGGCATGTGCAAAATACCTACAGTCCTAGCTATTCAGGAGGCTAAGGCGGGAGGATCACTTGAGCCCAGGAGTTTGAGGTTACAGTGAGCAATGACGCCACAGCACTCTACCCAGGGCAACACAGTGAGACTCTGTCTCAAATAACTAATTCATTACTTAATTAAAATAAAAACAAAATCCAATAATTGCTATTTCCCTAGTGTCTTATCTTCTCTATGAGGTACTATTTTTAAAATCTCTTATTTTGTGGCACAGTGTCTTGTTAAATATTAAGACGTAAAACATTTATAGTTCGGGTGGCACCTGTGGCTCAAAGGAGTAGGGCACCGGCTCCATATGCCAGAGGTGGTGGGTTCAAACCCAGCCCCAGCCAAAAACTGCAAAATAAAAAATAAAAAAAAAGTTTATAGTTCTAGAATTTGTCTATTATTTCTTTTTTTTGTCTATTATTTCTAAAATCAAACTGTAACTTCAATAAATATTATAATCCACACATTAAAAAATATAACCTCCCCAATCAAAAATTTTGAAATCAGAATAATCATTTAACCATTATTTTGCCTCTTTTTTTGCCTTCTTAATAGATTTTATGGGGTTATATCTGTATAATATCCTAATGTTTGATTTAACTCTTTGTCCAAATATTACCTACCCTTCTTCCTTTCCAGCTTTTATGTTCTTGACTATGAACTCACGAATGTCAAAATCTTAAGACATAATTTCACTGAAGATAAATTAGGTTACTGTAAATGGCCATATGGCAGATTCCCAATTGCCCAAATATTTCTTTTCCACAGTACTATTAGCATTCTTCAGCTATCAGATTCAACTGAAGAAAGCAGCATCACATAAGAGGAATCAGAAAGTGTCCTGAGGGATTATTACAACCATTTTCTTTAAAACTCTCAAAAAGACAGAAATTCGCTCACGCTAAGGATCTAAACAGACCAAGACTAGATGAAAATACCACATGTAAAGCTCTTATGAGTATTAAAGTTACAAAAGAAAAAAAGAGGGCGGCACCTGTGGCTCAGTGGGTAGGGCACTGGCCCCATATACTGAGGGTAGTGGGTTCAAACCTGGCCCCAGCCAAACTGCAACAAAAAAATAGTCAGGCGTTCTGGCAGGCACCAGTAGTCCCAGTTATTCGGGAGGCTGAGGCAAGAGAATTGCCTAAGCCCAGCAGGTGGAGGTTGCTGTGAACTGTGACACCACAGCACTCTACCTAGGGCAATAAAGTGAGGCTCTGTCTCTTTTAAAAAAAAAAAAAGAAAAAGGAAAGAGGACATTAGTTTCAAAACAAACTTTGAGCCAGGCACAGCACACGCCTATAATCCTAGCACTCTGGGAGGCTGAGGCCAGTGGATTGCCTGAGCTCAGGAGTTGAAGACCAGCCTGGGCAAGAGTAAGATCCTGTCTCTAAAAAATAACCAATAACCAGGTATTGTGGCTGGCACCTGTGGAAGGCCAAGGCAAGAGGATCTCTTGAGCTCAACAATTTGAGGTTACTGTGAGTTAAGACGCCACAGCACCCTACCAAAGGTGATAAAACGAGACTCTGTCTCAAAAAAAAACACAAAAACTTCCAAATAAAATATAGTCCTAAAAAACATTCAGCATTTTCTTTGAAATCACTAGCAAAAACTGATAGGATATTCTGTGATACCAAGTTTAATAAGAACTGATATGCTAGATCAGATCCTGCTCCAGTCGGACCAGTATCATTCTTGACAATATCATTAACAAACATGTTGCAACATGCTATGGGTCAATTTAACAATTAACTGAGGCTCTTCCATAAAATTATCCAATAATGTAAATCATTCATTTACATTTCCAACCTTTATCTCTAACTTTGCTAGCCACTGTTTTATTCAAACTTCGAAGTGCAATTTTAAGAATTCTAACCATTTCAGTCTATCTTAACCTCAATCATTTTGTCTTTTTCCTCAAACCTGGTCTGTACTGATATCAGATCTACCCAAAATATTTCAAGACATTTTTTTGTTAACCTCTGTTAATTCTTCTGCAAAATTATGCATCACAGTTGCAACAAGGAATCAGAATTAACATCAACAACAACAAAAAAAAAAAAAACAGGCAAGGATGATGGAAAAGAAAAAGATATAGGGAGATCGATGAAAAACTAACCTATAGGGAGGAGGTGGAGGGAGGGTAATTGGTGGGACCACATCTACGGTGCATCTTATAAGGGTACATGTGAAATTTACTAAATGTAGGATATAAATGTCTTAATACAATAACTAAGAAAATGCTGTGAAGGCTATGTTAACCAGTTTGATGAAAAGATTTCAAATTGTATATAAAACCAGCACATTGTACCCCACAATTGCATTAATGTACACAGCTATGATTTAATTTAAAAAACAAAAAAGCCAGCTGAGAAAAATAAATAAGCTAACCTATAATTCCTATACAGGATCAGTAGCCGTAATCTGAAATTCAAAATGCTCCAAAATTCAAAACTTTCTGATTGTCAGAAAGATACTCAAAAGGAAAAGCTCACTGAAGCATTTCCAATTTCAGATTTTCAGACTAGGGATACTCAACTGGTAAGTATACATAATGCAAATATTCCAAAATCCGAAACAAATCTGAAATCCAAAACACTTTAGTCCCAAGCATTTTGGGTTAAAATATTCAAGTGCCAGACTTCAACTATAATTTGGGATAATACAGGCAAGTCCCCAAATTACAAATGTACCTCTTTTTATATTCACAACTTGAAACTCAGAATGCACTTCAAAATTGTAAGGCTTGGCGCCTGTAGCTCAAGAGGATAAAGCGCTAGGCACAGACACCAGAGCTGGTGGGTTCAAATCCAGCCCAGGCCTGCCAAACAACGATGACAACTACAACCAAAAATAGCCAGCTACTTGGGAGGCTGAGGCAAGAGAATCACTTACGCCCAGGAGATTTGCCCATCAAGAGCCTATTCTAGGGCTTGGTGCCTGTAACACAGTGATTATGGCACCGGACACATACACCCAGGCTGGTGGGTTTGAACCCCGCCCGAGCCAGCTACACAACGACAACTGCAATAAAAAATAGCCAGGTGTTGAGGTGGGCACCTGTAGTCCCAGCTGCTTGGGAAGCTGAGGCAAGAGAATAACTTAAGCCCAAGAGTTTGAGGTTGCTGTGAGCTAAGATGCCAAAGCACTCTACTGAGGGCAACATAGTAAGACTGTCTCAAAAAAAAAAAAAAAAAAAAGAGCCTATCTTTATCTAACAACATTCCCAAACTAGTCTTGAATTCCAGATTCATGTAGAAACAACACAGTATGGAAAGAACACAGCCTGTGTAATCTGTCAGAGTTAAGACAGAAATCCTCATTGTCAATTACTAACTATAAGACAAAACAAAATTTATTTAACTTTTCTTTTTCTTTTGAGACAGTCTCACCATGTCACCCTTGGAACAGTGCCGTGGCATGACACAGCTCACAGCAACCTCAAACTCTTGGGCTCAAGCGATTCTCTTGCCTCAGCCTCCCAAGCAGCTGGGACCACAGGCGCCCGCCACAACGCCTGGCTATTTTTTGTTGCAGTTGTCATTGTTGGTTAGCTGCCCTGGGCCCGGCTCAAACCTGCCACCTTCAGTGTATATGACTGGCGCCGTAATCACTGTGCTACCTTTTTCCCCCAAAGAGGAAAAATGAAAGAGGTATTATAATTGTGACACAGTTTATAAAATTGGCATAAACCGTACAGTACCAGAAAAGTTAGCTTTCACCTACCCCCAACACACAACTGCTCAAATCCCTTCCAAGATCAAGTGTATATAACTGAGCAAATGTCACAGGAGAAGTAAAGCAAGCTAAACTAAGTAGCTCACCATAACATACCATGATGATGTCTCCTGCATACTCACACTACAGAACATACTTGTTAACCCAAATGAAGTTCTTGTTGGTAGAATTCCACAGGAAAATTAAGTGAAAAAGTTAAGCTATATTAACATCCCCTGTGGCTCAGAGGAGTAGGGCGCCAGCCCCATATGCTGGAGGTAGCAGGTTCAAACCCAGCCGCGGCGGGGAGAGGGGAGGGAGGACTGCAAAAAAAAAAGTTAAGCTATATGAAGACTGCTCTATCCTAGCAATCTGCATCCTGAGAAACCTTAAGCAGTTTCTATTCCCTTCTCACTTAGCTTTCCTTTCTATCCCCCAAAATAGTTCCCTTAACAAAGGTAGTATGAATAGCCGGGCGTTGTGGCGGGCGCCTGTAGTCCCCGTTGCTCGGGAGGCTGAAGCAAGAGAATCGCCTAAGCCCAGGAGTTGGAGGTTGCTGTGAGCTGAGTGAGGCCATGGCACTCTACCGAGGGCGATACAATGATACTCTGTCTCTACAAAAAAAAAAAAAAAAACACACACACACAAAGGTAATATGGACCTAAGGTAGGGCACAGAAAATTGGCTAGATGAATAAGTGTGTTCCAACTTAAGGAGTGACCCCCCCTTGATATAATCCACCAAAAAATGCTATCTGGTTATATCAGATGAAAGATGGAAAAACCAAAAAGACACTTTTTCCAAACGTCCAAAATAAATGTCCATATGAAAATACTTTATATTTTTAATATCATTTATCCCACAGCAACTTTAAAATACTGACCTCCTTAAGACAGTGAAATCTTTTGAGAAGTTTTACTGCGAATAATACAATTAATGAAGTCAACAGGACACAAAGAGCTAATAAACTGCTCCAAGGACTCAAGTGCAGTACAGCCAAAAAACTCAACTAAACCAGACTGAACTTTCAAACTATAGAAAAGCAACAAAATGAAAATTGAATTCTCAGTATCAAAAAGACCTAAGGTTCCTAAGCAACAACTTAACTCACCTTGGCTATAAAGAAATCCTCAAAACACAAGTGACTGCCTACTTCCCCTGAGATGAGGTTTAGTTATGAAGGGTATTAGTTATAACCCAACAAAGGTCATAGAAAAAGGATATGGAAAGATCTCAGTAGACACTCAAGTGGCTTTTTCTAGTACTACCACCTACATCAATCAACCTCCACATCATCTTCTGAGCTTGTCTGAGCCTGACTCAGTCTAAGCACCTTAGCAAGGCAACTAGTGGCCTGAATCATATAGCCCAAACATTAAAGGCTACTAACATATTGAGATAATCATTGCTATATGTGAATTTTTCTTTTCATGGTTCTTCAGTAAGATCAGAATACCTTACTGGTGTCAGCTTTAAGTCCACCAAAAAAGGGGCGGCGACTGTGGCTCAAAGGAGTAGGGTGCTGGCCCCATACGCCGGAGGTGGTGGGTTCAAATCCAGCCCCAGCCAAAAAAAAAAAACTTGGGGCCAGGCATAGTGGCTCACACTTGTAATCATAAAACTTGGAGAGGTCAAGGTGGGAGTATATAGAGACCAGAAGTTCAGCACCAGCCTGAGCAATATATAGCAGGACACCCTCTCTACAAATGTTAAAAAAAAAAATTAGCAAGGCATGGTGGTATGCACCACACCAGTAGTCCCAACTACTTAGAAGCCAAGATAGGAGGACTGCTTGAGCCCAGGAGCGTGAGGCTGCAGGAAGCTATCTATGACCATACCAACCACACTCCATCCAGCTGGATGACAGAGCTAGACCGGTCTCAAAAAAAAAAAGAAAGAAAGAAAGAAAGAAAGAAAGAAAGAAAAATTGGGGAACTTGAAACCAGTAACTGTGTCTCCTGGCACTACCATACTAATATTTTTTTAAGTGAGAGACTACATAAGATAGGAGCAATGAACTTTAAAAGTGTTTCATTGTTACACGATGGTGACAGGATGGGGGAAAGAACAGGGGTCAGGGAGGGGAGAAAAAGCATTACAGCATACAATTATCTGAAAAAGAAATAGTAAACAGGCAGGTTAAAGCATGTTTACAGCTTACTAACTATTGCCAACACACAGCAGTTACCACACCATATACTTGTCAGATTTCTCAACATGTAAAACAAAAAGAAGCCACCCCTTTATGAAGTACTTATCTGCTGACTTCTAAACAGAAGAAATGACTTTTCTGGAATGAGGGAAATTTAACTTCAGGTCCTCTCCCTTTGACTTTCAAAATCTTTTCAGTAAATTGAGGTTCTCAATTTCAAGGCTATTCATGTTAAGTTGAATAAAAGTGGCATATTTGTAATACGGATAAACCACAAGATCACTTGTCTATTCACCAACTATATCCACGTTTCTACTAGATTTTTAAATGCCTGTCTTAAAGGCTAAATATGAAGTCTGAAAAAACGAGTAATATAGTAGACATGACAGACATTCAACAAGTTTACTTACCAGTAGAATCTCTAAAGTAAAAGCCTGAAAAAAAATCACCAAGAAAAATTCCTAGTAGTGCTACTGAAGATATTATGTTACTAATGTGAATTGAGAAATATTTAAAATATTCTGAAAACACTATGTCCCTCTAAAAATAAAGACGAAAAGCATTTGCCAACACAGAAACTACTGGTTCTTTTCAAAATGATAACCACATGGGAGGCATTTCTATAAATAATTCTGAATTGCAATAACCCTAACCTTTCAAAGCACGTTTTGGTCTTGCCTTGCCAATAACAAGTGTATTTTTGGTGCCATTAATACAAAGGGCTCTGCTATTTTATTTGCTTCTACTGCAAACTGTTGGTTTACACAGTTAAAGACCTACAAAATAACTACCACACACAATGCATTTCCAATCACTAAACACGAACAAACAAGCATCTGTTATCGATAAGGTCCCAGGAATTTTCTCTAATTTACAGCAACAGATATTTTCCACATTGTAGTTCAAAGGCTAAATGTTCGTTAATCTATTTGGATTCCTGTTCTATATTTGCTTAGGTTGGAAAGAGAGAAACCTCAGAAAATAAGCAACGGCCACCACACCACTCTATTTTAAGTTACTCATGAAGCCTACAGAGCAAGAACTTTTGGGGGAAGAGAGCGTTTAAGACGTTTTTCCAAGTAGCTAATAATTCGTGTTTTATCATTTACCATAGTCCTAACAACCCCTAGAATACGTGACGGTGGGGGGCGGAAGTGAAAATGACGGGGTGGGGGAATCCGACTTGAGAACGGACAGGCAGGCAAATTTACAAACCTTCAATTAAAGGGAATTTTAAGATTAACTTCTCTCGAACGCCCTTCCTCACTCCCCACACCCGCTTCCTCCTCTCCTGGGGGAGGTCTGTGTAATGTGACTCATGACAAATTTTTTAAAATAAATAAATAAATAAAAGACACACCCTCTGGGCTGAACTGACATAATCGCCCCCACCGCACCCTCCGCCGACACACACCCCGCTTTTCCTCTCCCTTCTGCGGCTTCTCCCGGCTCCCCCTCTCTTCCCCCCAGGACCCGTCTCCCGGGTCGCAGAGGCAGCGCGGCGGCAGCGGGGCTCCGGGACGGAGGCCGCCGAGGGCAGCGGGGCTCCGGGACGGAGGCCGCCGGGGGCAGCGGGGCTCCGGGACGGAGGCCGCCGGGGGCAGCGGGGCTCCGGGGGCGGAGGCCGCCGGGGGCAGCGGGGCTCCGGGGGCCGAGCCCGCCGGGGGCAGCGGGGCTCCGGGACGGAGGCCGCCGGGGGCAGCGGGGCTCCGGGGGCCGAGCCCGCCGGGGGCAGCGGGGCTCCGGGGGCCGAGCCTGCCGGGGAAGCGGACGGCAGGGGCGCGCCGGGCTCCCGGCTCCCTCGCCCATCTCCCCTTTCCCCTTCCACGGGTTCAGCCTCCACACTACTTCCTGGATCGCAGCCCGACTGCCCGGCCGGGCCACTCGCTCTCCGCCGGCGGGGCCGGGGCCGGGGCAGCTCCCGCCCCGCGCCCGGCGGCGGCTCCCCGACCGAGCCGGCGCCTGCCGGCCGCCCGCGCGCCGGTCCTCACCTGTATGTAGTTGTTTTCACAGTAGTCCGCCACCCGAGTCAGGTTCTGGTAACTCTCTATCAGCGCCCTCTTGCCAGACGGGATCTCCTCCTCTAGTAACATCTGCAGCTCTGCCATTTTCCACCCCTCTGCATCGCTTCCTCTCGCGTTAAAGAGACAGAGGCAGCAAGGTCCGCCGAGGCTC
>CAUYRH010004440.1:0-10548 GCA_963574655.1 Perodicticus potto | reverse complement strand
GAAATAAATAAATATTCAAAAATATTTATGTTTGATGGTGCTCATACCACACACACACACACACACACACGCTTTTTTTTTTTTTTATCTTTTTCCTATATTGAATTATATTTGTCAGTATGGAAATCAAATTTTCCAGATAGAATTTTTGGTTAGGAGAAAAAGGAAAGAAAAATATTGCTTCCAGAAATAGTACCAATTCAACAATCAGGACACTAAACAGGAATGTAAATAATACAAGAATTGGAGCCTAATGTACATGATTTACAATTCTGTTCCATACATCATATAAGCTAATTACCTCCCTCTCAGGGAGATGGTAAAATCTGGAGCTAAAGCATTCTGGATAATTTACTTTAAAAAATGTTACTTAAAGGATCTGACTAAACAAAAGTGTAGACTGTTGGTGTTGTTTTATGCTAATTATTTAAATAACCATAATCTTCTTTTACTATCATTACTTGAAAATTGGTTGAATTAAGATATCTCTACAAACACATGGTAAATTTTGATAAAATTATTGTGGTAGGTGGCATAATGGCAACTATGTCTAAGATTTAGTCTGCAGGATATGTGCATATTACCCTAAATAGCAATGGAACTTTGCCAATGTGGTTTGGTTGAGGATCTTGAGATAAAGAATGTCAAGATGGGCTCATTATCTTAGATTATCTGGGTGATGAATGTACTTAAAAAGGAAGGCAAAGGAAGATTTGACTACAAAATCAGAAGTAAGAGATGCGATGATGAAAGTGAGAGTTTGTAGTCACATGAGGAAGAAGTCATGAGCCAACGCAATGAGGGTGGCTGCCAGACACAAGATTCTCCCCTAGGATTCTCCAATAGGAACTAGCCTGCCAACACTGACTTTGGTCTGAGGAAATTAATTTTGGACTTCTGGCCTCAAGAACCTCTGAAAATTAGTTTATGTTTTCTTGAATTGCCAAGTTTGTGGTCATTTCTTACAGTAGATATAGATAGAATGACCTAAGTGTCTCCACTGTTATGATAAGTAAATTTAGCTGAATTCTTCAAAGAGGAAAGAAAAAATTATAGGACAACTGCAAGTAAACCTAGCAAGGAAATACAGCAAAGTGAAAACAAAAGTTAGGGTCATTGGAAAAAGATTACCAAGTAGTTTACCAGGCTCTTTTTTTGTTCTGCATGTCATTCAGGATTATCAGGTCTAGAACTGTGAAAATGATGTTGGAATTATGGTGGGAATTGCATTATATCTATAAATTACTTTGGGCAGCATGCTGATTCTTCCAATCCATAAGCAAGGGATGTTTTTTCATATTTTTGTGTGTGTCTGCTATGATTTCTTTCTTCAGTGTTTTGTACTTCCTATAAAGATCTTTTATCTCCTGGGTTATATTCCTAGTTCTTTTATTTTCTTCATAACTATTGTAAATGTTACTAAGTTCGTGATTTGACTCTCAGGTTGACTGTTATTATTACATAGAAATTATATTGATTTGTATACCTTAATTTTGTAATCTGAGACATTACTGAATTTATCAATTTTAGGAATCTTTCAGTGGAATTTTTATAGTTTTCTAGGTAAACCATCATATCATTGGCAAACAGGGATAATTTTACTTCCTCTTTCCCAGCATGCATGCCCTTTACTTCTTTCTCTTACCTCAATGCTCTGGTCAGTACTATACCGATTAGTAGTGATAGTGGGCACCCTTCCCTATCATGTTCCAACTGTTAAGGGCAATGCTTTCAACCTTTCTTTATTTAATACAATGTTGGCTGTGGGTTTGTCATATATGGCTCTTAGAATTTTGAAATATGTTCTTTCTATGACCCATTTGTTAAGGGTTTTTTATTATGAAGCTTTGCTTGATTTTATTCAATGCCTTTTCTGGATCTATTGAGGTGATCATAAGATCTTTGTTTTTTGTTTTGGGGAGAGTCATATTTTTTGATTTTCATACACACGCTTACACAGCTAGCATGGAACCTACTTGATCATTGTAAATTATTTTTCTTGATAGGCTATTGAATTTGATTTACTAGTGTTTTGTTGAATAAGATTGCTTCTATGTTCATAAGAGATGCTAGTATGTGATTTTTTTTTTCTTTCTCTCTCTTTCTTTCTTTCTTTTTTTTTTTTTTTTGTTTCATATGCCCTTTCCTGGCCTTGGTATCAGAATATTATTGGCTTCATAGAATGAGTTAAGGAGGATGTTCTATTATTTGATGTTATGGAACAGTTTCAGTATAATGGCTGCTAACTCTTTTTTGTAAGTCTGGTAGAATTTGGTTTTGAATGCATCTGCTCTGGAGCGTTTGGGGGGAGGATAGTTTTTATTAATTTATTATCACTATTCTTTATACGTCTATTAGGATTTTTATTTCTTTCTGGTTTAAGCTCAGTAGTTATGTGTTTCCAAAAATTTATTCATTTCCTCTTGATTTTATAATTTTTATGCATTGATATTTTCATAATGGTCATGTATGGTATTCTGTATTTCTGTAGTCTCAGTTGTATTGTCTCCTGTTTCATTTCTGATTGAGCTAATTTGGGTCCTTTCTATATCTGGTTAACCTCACTAGTGTTCTATCAATTTTGTTTATCTTTCAAAAGAGCTAATTCTTTGTTTCATTGATCCTTTGCATTGTTTAAATTTCCATTTTGTTTACTTCTAATCTGAGATTTGATATTTCTTTTATTCTGCTAACTTTGGGTTTGGTTTGTTCTTCTTTCTCAAGGCCTTTGAAGTATGAGGTTAGGTTGTTAATTTGTGATCTTTCTCTCTTTTTGATATAAGCATGCAAGGCTATGAACTTACCTATTAATATTGCTTTTAGTGTCTCTCATAGATTTTTGGATGCTAGTGACATGTTTGACACTTAGATAGGAAAATATTTGATGTGTATTTTAATTTTGTCATCGACCAAATTGAGGAAAGAAATTCTGCAGCAGGTTGTTAAATTTCAATGACTTTGCACAGATTCAAGAGTATCTCTTGCAATTGATTTCTAGTTTTATTCCCCTGTGATTTTATAGGATACTTTGAATAATTTCAATGTTTCTGAATACGCTGCAGATTATTTTCTAGGATAATATATGTCTATTATCCTGGAATATGTTACATGTGCTGGTGAGAAAAATGTATATGTAGTAGGTGTAGTAAATGTAGTTCTGGGGTGCAATGTTCTTTTTTGGGGGTTGGGGTTTGGCCAGGGCTGGGTTTGAACTCACCACCTCTGGCATATGGGGCTGGCACCCTCCTCCTCTGAGTCACAGGCACCGCCCTGGGGGTTGCAATGTTCTATAAATGTTTGTTATGTCCTTGTTCTAGAGTCTCATTTAAGTCCAATGTTTCTTTTTGAACTTTGGCCTTGATGACCTATCCAGTTCTATCAGAAGACTGTTGAAGTTCCCAGCAATTATGATGCTGCCATTTATTTCCTTGCTTAGATCTAGTGAAATGTGTTTTTTTAATATATATGCACCTAATCTATGTTATACTCGGGATTGTTACGTATTTTTGCTGAATTGCTCCCTTTAATGTCTTGTAATGACTCCATTGGTCTTTTTTTCTTTTTAACACTGTTGATTTAAATCCTATTTTATCTAATGTGAGAATAGCAACTCCTGCTCATTTTCGGTTTCCATTTGTATTGAATGTAGTTTTACTTTTGCCTTGAGTCTATGAGCATCCTTTTTAGTTACAGGAGTTTCTTGTAGACAGCTTATATTTGGGTTGTGTGTTTTTTTATCCATTCAGTCAATTTATATTTTTTAAGTAAAGAAGTAATAACATTGACATCTGATTTAATATTGATGTGTGAAATTCCGTTCTGTTCTTCATATTTAATGATTGCCAGTGGCTTTGCTTTCTCTCTTGTGTTATTGTTTTGTAAGAGCCATGAGCTTTAGCTTTCACATGTTTTTACACTAGGAGGTATCAATTATTCTGTTTCATGATAGAACATATTTAAACACTTCCTGTAGGGCAGGTCTAGTGGTAAAAAATTCTCATGATGTTTACTCGTGTAAAAAAAAGGCTGTTTCTCCTTCATTTATCAAGCTTAATTTTGTCAGATACAAAATTCTGGGCTGCAGTTTTGTTTAAGACTAAAAATGGAACTCTTATCTCTTCTGTCTTTTACACTCTTTATTGAGAGGTCTGCTGTTAGTCTGATGGGTTTTCCTTGGTACATAACCTATTGCTTTTGTGTCACAGCTTACAGGATTCTTTACTTTGACTTTGACCAGGTTGATGCCTATTTTTCTTGGTGCTGTGCTATTTTTAATGACTATTCTAGGTGTTCCGTGACTATCTTATATCTGGATATCTAATTCTTAAATGGTTTCAGGGAGATTTCCTTATTTATTCACTCACATGAATTTTCTTTTTTTGTTCTTCTCCCTCAGAGAGGGATACATATAATTCTTATATTAGCCTGTTTTGTATAATCTCTTATTTCTTTCTGGTGATCATTCATTTTTATTCCTTTTTCTACATTTTGGACTAACTGCATTAATTTGAATGCCATTGGCTAACTACAGTTAACATATCACCACAACAACAATTTGAAAAGAGAGAGAGAGAGAGATTATGGCAAAATAGATCAAAAATTGATTTCATTTCTTCTAGCTAAGTATATCGCTAGAAAATCATACACCCAGAGACTTATATCTAATAGCACCTAGATTTCTGGATAATGAGTAAAACTACTTACTACCTTAAAGAAGACAGATTAGGAACAATCATAATCTAGTTGTGCTAGTGTTTGGTGAAACATTTTGTACAGTGGTGAGAAAATAGCACAGGAGTTTACATAAAATAAAATATCAGCGATCACAGGACTTTGAAGAGGAAAAATTAATGAAGGTGATATGCATCAAACCAGTTGAGACTCCGCACTGAGGTCATCTACATGTAGCTGTAAATTCAGGCTCAAGAACTTTTCCTGGTCATAGATGATTTCTTAGAGTCTGAAATCATCTAGAGAAGGACCTAGTTCTCCACCTCATTCAGATCTCACCAGACTATAGCACTACAGAAATCTCAAGGGTATGTTTACTGGCTGTATTCATGTGTTTATAACCTGTTCCCCTGATTCTTTCAACTATTCCAGATTAAATTGTCTACATCTATCCCAACGTCTTAGAGGAATACAGTCATTTCATAAAAAGCAGGCCTTGCTTTTCATGATAGTTTTCTTAGCAGGAAGTAGTCGTTCCCCAAAAGTTGTCATCAAGTGAAGGTCCTAGTGAGGACGTCCTCATGCTGCTGCAGGTGAACTGTGCCAATCCCCACAGCAGGCACTGGCAAAGGGGGACAGCTCACAAGACGGAGTTTGCAGGCCAATTGCTTTTCAAACCTTGGAGCAACAAAAGGGTGTTTGATATGGGATTTCAGCCTCTGGTTAATCAATCTTGCCTCTACGTTTCCCTGCTACACCATGATGTTTATTTATGGCATTTGAAGAGCACTTAAACAGAGGATCCTTCACAATGCTAGGTGCTTAGGGATTTCTTAGAGCTCTCCAACCCAGCTCCTCAGTCTGAAATTGCACCTAGCACTGGAAACATCACTAAACAGCAACCTACATGGCCCTACTTTACTCAGAGTTATGGAGCAGAGGCTCTGCCATCTACTGTTCTGGTGTCATTACATCACTTTTCTCAGAAGTGACAGGGGAGTGAACTGGAACAAGTCCACACCCTCTCCACAACTACCAGCGACTGGTCAAGTCTTTCAGAATCCCTGTTTGTACTGGTTGTGCTGGCCACAGCGGTAGATTTTTGAGTCAGATCTTAGGCATGTGCTTTTTTAATGTGTTGATTTAATGTTTCTCCAGCATTGATGTCCTTTCTCTTCCTACATACCTCAGTGTGTCTTTCCGGCAAGAAACCTTATAAAATAAATCATGTAATTTAGCACCACTCATGTAAATAAGGTAAATTACAAAGGTCTATTTAATGAGAAAAGTTATCAATATTGTATATTTAATTAGAAAAAAATAAAAGCACAATGACATTTTTTCCAAAAATAATAATAATAATAACAATAATAATAATAATAATAATAATAATAATAATAATAATTTAAATGCCATGTCTTCAAGCTCTGAAATTATTTCTTCTGTTTGGTCTAGTCTGTTGCTAATGTTTTTTGCTATATTTTGATATTCTCTAAATCAGTCTTTTATTTTCTTACATTCTATTATCTCTTTTTTTAATGTTGCCTATCTCTTTTGTGAATTTTTCTTTTCTTTCTTCTTCTTTATTGAGACAAAGTCTCATTCTGTCACTCTAGGAGTATGGGTTTGTACACTGAGGTGTCATCATAGCTCACGGCAGCCTCAATCTCTTTAGGCTTAGGTGATACTCATGCCTCAGCTTCCTGGGGAGGTAGTATTATTGTTCCCTGCTGCAACACCAGGGAAAAGAGGGGAAGATGTGCTATAAGCCTTTAAAATTGTTGCTTTGATGCATTTCTCCTACTGCCCTATGGTTATCCTAAAGCCTTTGGGACAGAGTGGACTTCTGGTGAAGGGTATACAGGTGACGCATAGCTGAGCCATAGAGCTAGGTGCTTATGCAGGATGGAGCAGGCCCACTGGACTTGGTGTGCACACACACAGGGCTTGATGGGGCACAGCTCATGCCAAAGGTAGAGTTAGCTGCGTGGTGGACAGTCTCTCAGGATGCAGCAGACTTGTGGGCTGCCATGTGCATGTTTAGACCAGAGAAATCACAGTGCTGGATGTACAGATGGGGCAGGACACCCACGGGGTGTTGTGCATGGGCTGCCCCTGACAGACAGCATAGACCCACGGAAGCTGGTCCTTCCAGGTTCAAAGGTGGCAATAATGCTGGCTTTTTGCCACACCTGGGGCTTCCCAAGAAGTGGCAGATGTTGTTCAGCTACCCCAACCATGGGCTATGTGAGGTTGAGTGGGATCACACAGGCTACAGCAGAGCCTCTGCCCAGATTCCCCAGAAGTGGTGATATGGGTGCTTGTCATTCATCCACAAGGGGAGCTGGGACCCCTGCTAGAGCCCTTTCAGCAGAGATGAGGGGCTGGTAGCAATTTAGTGCTCTGGATGTCACAACGGCACCAGGGCTCAGAGGACTGTTTTTTTCTCTCTAGAGTAATGCAGCAGAGGCTTGCTGCAGTTGGGGGGAGAAGGGAAGGCTCCTGCCACGCTGGTTTCAATATCCTCAGAGGAAAAGTGCAGCCTGGAGTTATCTCCTCTGTCCCTTTCCCACATGTGTGACTCTCCTCTGTCCCTTCCCCAAGTACTCTCACTCTGGTTCATCGTGTTGCCCCACTTCTCTCTTCTTCACATCACTCCTGACTTCTCTGTGTTGATTCTCAGTGCTCTTACGTGGTTGATCCAACGTTACTATTGGCCACTTTTAATCCTCTCCATGAGAGTGACATTGCGCAAGCTGCTTCTTACCTATTATCTTGAATCTTCCCCTCGTGTGTGTTCTGATTGCTCCACTGTTGTTTTCTATCTTTCTCCAGGCCCATCTATTCTTCAACACAGGATAATATTGAATTAGGCCAATTAATAAACCTATACGGTAACCGCTTATGTGGTCAAGGGAAATGAATATTTGCACAAGTCTCACTTTAACTCAAAGCTAGAAATGATTATGCTTAGTGAAGAAGGCATATCAAAAGTTGAGACAGATCAAAACCTATGTCTCTTACATTATATAATTAGCCAAGTTGAGAAAGCAAAGGAGAAGTTCTTGAAGGAAATTAAAAGTGCTGCTGCAGTGAACATATGAATCATAAGAAGGAAAAACAGCCTTATGCCTATATAGACAAAGATTTAGTGGTCTGCAAAGAAGGTCATATGTGTCATCATATTATTTTAATGCACAGCCTTATCCAGAGCAAAATACTAACTCTCTTTAACTCCATGAAGGCTAAAAGAGATGATAAATCTGCAGAAGTAAAGTTGGTAGTTGGCAGAAATTGGTTCATGAGGTTTAAGGAAAGAAGTTGTTTCATGACATAAAAATACAAGATAGAGCAGCAAATGCTGATATGGAAGCTGTGGATAAGTAATTGATAAGGATAACTACACTAAATAATTGATTGTCCTTGTAGATGAAACAGCCTTATATCTTCAATGCAGCTGAAAAAGACATACAAACAGCCATCTAGGATTTTATAGCTCAAGAGAAGTTAGTGCCTTGTGCCAAAGCTTCAGAAGACGGGCAGACTCTCTTGTTAGGAGATAATGAAGCCAGGGACTTTAAGTTGATGCCAATGCTTGTTTACCATTCTGAAAATCCTAGGACCTTGAGAATTAAGCCAAATATACTCTGTCCTTGCCATGTAAATGGAAAAACAAAGCTGGAATGACAGTACATATAATTATTGCATCTGTTGCAGAATATTTTAAGACTACTGTTGAGACATCTCAGGTAAAAAAGGTTTTCTTCAAAATATTATGCTCATTGACAATGCACCTAATCACCCTAGAATGTGGATGAAGACATACCAGGAGATTAATATTGTTTGCACGTTTGCTAACAGAAGAGCCTTTCTGTATTCCCTGGATCAAAGAACCATTTTAACTTTTAAGTCTTGTTATTTAAGAAATACATTTGGTAAAGCCATAACTTGTGTAGATGGTGATTCCTGTGATGTATCAGGGTAAAATAAATTGAAAATGTTCTGGACAGGATTCACAATTCTAGATGCTATGAACAGCATTCTTGATTCATGCAAGAAGATCAACATTAATTAGCATCAACATTAATAGGAGTTTGGAAGAAGTTGATTTTGACTGTTACTGCTCAAAATGTCCATTGAAGAAGTGTAGAAATGGTAGAAATAGTAAGAAAACTAGAATTAGAAGAAGCCTGAAGATGTAACTGAATGGCTCCAAAACAATTTCATGATATAATTTAAATGGATAAGGAGTTCCTTCTTATGGACAAGCAAAAAAAAAATTGTTTCTTGAGATGGCCTCTACTCCTGCTGAATGTGCTATGAACAAAGGATCTAGAATATTACACCAACTTATTTGATAAAGCAGTGGTAGAGTTTGAGAAGACTGACTTCAATTTTGAAAGTTCTACTGTAGGTAAAACACTATCAAACGTTATATGCTACAGAGAAATCTTTTGTGAAAAGAAGAATTAATAGACACAGCAAACTTCATTTCTGTCTTAAGAAATTGCCACAAACACCCTAAATTTAGTGAACACCATGCTGATTAATCAGCAACCATCAGCATTAAGGCAAGACCTATAACTAGCTAAAAGGTTTTTGACTTAATAATTGTTAGCATTTTTAGCATTATTTTTGTGGTAACTAAGGTGTATTTATTTTTTTAGACATAATGTGATTGCACACTGAAGAGACTATGGTCTATTGCAAGCATAACTTTTATATGCACTTGGAAATCAAAAAATTCATGTGACTTGTTTTATTGGAATATATGTTTTATTGTAGTGGTCTAGAATGCAGAATATCTCCAAAACATGCCTTTGTGTCATCTATTTTAAGACAAAAATGATTATATTTCTTCAAATATTGTTCATTTTTAAACTAACTGTACAAACCCCCTTTTTTTCTTCATGATTTTCTAAAGAAGGCACTACTTCTGCATACTATGAGATTAATCTCACCTACCAACCAGAGCACTTGGGAGCAAGGCAGAAATTGACTGAATCAAAACAGAGTATTCACTAAGCTGTGACATGTGAACTCATACACTGATTCGGCTTCTGGGAGTACCTAAGAGAATTCCTCATTCAAACCGTAGAGCAAATGCAATAATTATAAGCAAAATGCTTTAGTTCTCTTAAGTAGTATTTCCAGTGTGATCAGTGATTTCCAAACTGAATTTAATTACTTTTGGGTAAATTATATCCACTTGTAAATATCTTGAAGAATAAATTTATTTTTTAATTTTTCTCAAAACAAGTTTGTGGATTCTGCTCATTACTGGTTCAGATAACAAAGGAAATCATATTTGTGAACCAAAGAGAAAAAAAACCTTAGGAAAGAATTTTAATTACTCTAGCTGGATCTGAAAGTAAAAGTTGTATTATCCTGATTCTCAGTGAGTACGGTTTTAGGAGGAAGGGCTGGAACTTAAAGAGCAAAGGCCACCAGAGTCTTAATAAAAGGAGGAGTTCTCCGTCAAACATCAATATTCTTCGTGTACAAAAGATCTATACATCGCCCTCTGTGATAGAATATGTGTCAATGCATGAATTTGAGAGGATAAGCTTACAAATTTTGTGAAAAACTTCAGATGAATGAGAACCTCTTAGCTGTCCATGTATTTTATGTAATTTATGCAGACTGCAGGATCTTCATTTTTCTTTTACTCAAATATATATATATATATATATATATATATCAATCATTAAATCATAGCTGTGTACATTAGTGCAATCATGGGGCACAATGTGCTGACTTCATATACAATCTGAAATATTTTCATCAAACTGTTTAACATAGCCTTCATGGCTTTTTAATCACTATATGAAGACATTTATATTCTGCATTTAGTAAGTTTCACCTGTACCCTTCTAA
>CAUYRH010004438.1:0-19838 GCA_963574655.1 Perodicticus potto | reverse complement strand
CTTGGCGGGGCAGAGTGGAGCCGTTCTGGGGGGAGTCTGCCTTTCTGAGGGGAGTCCCTGGCTTGGGGGCTTGCAGGGGCTCAGTGGGGCCCTGGAGTCTCTTACCTGGCATGGAGCCTGGTGTGGTAGACAGGGAGGGTGGGCGCTGCTCAAGTCCTCCCTCAGGTTCAGCAGAGGTCATGTTTCTGGTGCATCAGGTAAGTGGGGGAAGGGTGTCCTGGAAGTTCAGAATGGCAGAAAACTTTATTTCAGTTTTTCTGCCTGAAGCTTGGTTTTTTTGGAGTTGCAGCTTGCGTCAGCGGAGGTGACCTGCAGTTATCACTTCTCTCTCTTGGCTGGGCTCCCAGTCTTCAGCTCAGTTCAGCAATTTCTTGAGGTTATCTTTCCTTTTGGACAAAAGCCTCTGTCAGAAGCTGCTTCCAGTTGGCCATCTTTCCCCTCCCCCCTCAGTGAGTTTTTTTTAATGTTTTGAACAAAATGTACTGTATAAAATTATAAGGCTGTTTTTATTGGATTACAGAATACTGGCTATATTGTGAAGTATCTTATAATTTCCAGTGTGGAAACAAAAACAAACAAGAAATTATCCCATCTCTATAGGAGCTTAATATCCAGAAATCCAAGTAGACATGTATATAGATAACTGCAGTGAAATCAGTTAATGGCTGAGTACAGGTTGGGTGATAAACTAGGTGAACTCAAGGATCCTTTCAGGACATTGCTATTCCAACCTTGGATTGGCTCTGTAGTTTGCAGGAAAACCTGACAAATATTCTCAACTCTACTAACCCCCTAAGTGTTAATGATGTCACAGAGTCAAATACCATCCTTTCCTTCATTATGAAATATAAAAAGCTGTTTAGAATTTGAATCAGTATCTATTTTGTTGGTGACTCTCAGTGACCACATTTTTCCAATAAGCTAAGTATTTAAATCTTTTGATCATGAAGCACAGCCGGGATTCTGGGAGTGCTGTGTCATCACTTTACACAAGTTTATGGTATGCTTGCCAAGACTGTAATGAAAAATGGCTTTGTGATGTAATAATTTGAATTTGTTTGCTGTGACATTTAGTTCAACAGTCTCTATTAATTGGTTAAGAAAACCTTTCTTATCTCCCAGAAGAGGCAAATACTTAAAAGATAAATTCCTCAGCATTTGGTTTACTTAGAGCTGATCTCTATCTCCTTCCATTACTTTTAATGGACTTGTAGCTTACTTAGACTCACTTAAAATTTTTTCTAAGAGTAAAACCTAAATGAACTTCTTATCCATTCTTTAACAGAAGAAAGCTAGGTAACTACTAAATTTACATAAAAAAAGACTTGAAGCATGTGCTATCTGACTATTCATTGCAACGTACAGAGTTGTGACTGGAAGTCATCAATATTTGAGAAAATTAATAAAGGGGAAAAATTAAGTCAATTGCTCAAAACAAGGATGAAGGACTTTTGTTTTGTGCTAGCAATTCTTAAATAAAATTACTTGGTTGTACAATATGTAAGTTTAAATTCTCATTATGAACTAATATTTTGAACAAAGATCACATTGCTTTTTTTAAATTTAAAATTGTAGTACTCAACAAAAAATTAATTTTGAAAAAACATTATGATATGTCATCAGTTTTCTCATAATCTATAATTCTTTTGATAATCCTAATGTTTTTGACTCATTGGTAGAATTGGTTTGTGTTTAATTTTCTGATGTTTGTCAAAAGATGAATAAGCAAAGGCTTAGTGGGTAAGGGTGGGCAAGGAAGGTTGTTTGACTCAAATATTATCCTACAAATTATATCATTAGTAAAAGAAAATTCTCTTTAAGAGAACTTTTAGTTCTTTATGCCAGTATTATAACTGAAGGGACTCAAATAAAAGTATTGAATATTCAGATGACAAAGATGCTCTAGGTAATTACTCCTGTAGTATCTGAAAGATTCCCTTTAGAACTGAGGGACTCATTTTCCATTTTCTTGGAATGTTACCTGCTGGTAGCTCACAGGTACCCAGAAATAGACTCATTACTGAAATCCCTCATCATACCCCTTTCTGAGGTTGGCCTTCATTCAATGTCTAGTAAATATAAGAGCATAAAAGCCTGGAAACTTACTTTAATTGGGGGGCAATTCTGAAGAGCCAATTCCAGCTTCACATTTCTCCATGGGATTGGTTGAGACCCTTACTATAATTTCATCACAACGTTATCAATATTCCCTCTACTGCATTCTACTCCCCTCACTCTTTCAAATGTCTTGTGGTGTATGAACACTCCTTAATATATCTCCAAACGTCAATCTTCATCTCAGAGACTCTTTCCAGGGAGCCCAGCCTAAAACAATTGGTACACCAAGTGAGCCTATGAAGGAAAGTCTAAAATAAGAGTTTGGAGTTTAACCACCTGTCATCAAGTTGGCCAACTTGTTTATCAAGTTGATAAAGAACCATCATTAGTTGTATGTGTAATATTGATGTTAAAAGAGTCAATGGTGGTGAATGGAATCGGAATTTATAAGAAGGGAATACACTTGGCAAGAGCAATATCTCAGTTCTTTTAAAGGTTTCAAAGAGCCAGCATTTAGAAGGATTTTTACATGGGCTTATTAATACCTGAATACAGATGCAAAAAGCTATGGGAGAATTCAGAAATAGTCAACTGAGTTTTGACAAAGGTACCAAGAATATGCATTAGGGTAAAGACACCATCTTTAGTGAAAGAGGCTGGGAAAACTGGAAGTCCCTAAATAGAAGAATGAAACTCAATTCTTATCTCTCACCATATATGAAATCAAGTCATGGGTTGGCACCTTAGCTCAGCGGCTAGGGTGCCAGCCACATACACCAGAGGCGGCGGGTTCAAACCCAGCTCGGGCCAGCCAAACAACAATGACAACTACAACTAAAAAAATAGGAGGGCACTGTGGTGGGCACCTGTACTCCCAGCTGCTTGGGAGGCTGAGGCAAGAGAATCCATTAAGCCCAAGAGTTTGAGGTTGCTGTGAGCTGTGCTGCCACAGCACTCTACTCAGGATGACATCTTGAGACTCTGTCTCAAACAACAACAACAAAAAATCAAGTCAGAATGGATTAGACATTATACAACTATAGAAGAAAACATGGAAGACATTCTAAGCCATTGGTCTAAGCAAAGATGTTATGGCTAATACTTCAAAAGCACAGGTATCCAAAATAAAAATAGAGAAATGAGATTATATCCAACTAAAAATCTTCTTCAGAGCAAAGGAAACAATCAGAAGAATGAAGAGACAGCCTACAGAATAAGAGAAAACATTTGCACACTGTTTATCTGACAAGAAATAAATGTAAGGAATTCAAGCAGCTCAGAAGCAAAACAAACCCCAATAATACCATTAAAAAAGTGGATAGAGGATCTGAAAATGCATTTTCTCAAAAGAAGAAATACAAATGGATAGCAGATATATGGAAAATTTCTCAACATTCCTAATCATCAGAGGAAAACAAATCAAAACCACAATTCTTAGTAGATTCGACATGTCCAGTAAGTATAGAATATAAATGTTTTAACACAATAATGAAGTAAATGAGGTAAAACCCTATATTAACTAATTAGATCTAAGCATTCTAAATTGTATGTTAAATCAGCACATTTTACCCCATAAATGCATTAATGTATACATGATCTATGTGTATATGACTTAATTAAAAAAAACACAATTCTATACCATCATACTCAGGTTTGAATGATTATTATCAAATGCCCCAAAATAACAAATGCTGGCAAGAATACAGAGAAAAGGAAACACATATACTGCAATACCATCTGGTCCAGCAATTCCACTACTATTTATCTAAAAGAAAGAAAATCAGTATATCAAAGAGACACCTACACTCCGATGTTTATTGCAGCACTATTCACAGCAACCAAGAATCAACATACACATCCATTACTGGGTGAATAAATAAAGAAAATATGGTGTATATATATATATACACAATGGAATATTCAGCTAATAAAAGAATGAAATCATGTCATTTGCAGTGAACTGGAGGTCATTGTGTTGAGTGAAATACGATAGGCACAAAAAGGCAAATTTTGCATGCTCTCACTCATGTGAGGGAACTAAAGTCGTTGCTCTCATGGAGGTAGACAGGAGAATAACAGCTACTGGAAGCTGGGAAGGGGTCTGGACGGATAAGGAAGAGAGATTGGTTAATGGGTAGAAACACATGGTTGGATGCCAGGAATAAGTCCTAATTTATGATAGCAGAATAGGGTAAGTAACTAGAGTTAACAACTTGCATTGCCTTTTTCAAAAATAGCTAGAAGATTTGAAATGTTCTTAACACAAAAAAATGGTAAAAGTTTGAGGTGATTGACATACTAAATACCCTGATTTGATTGTAGGTATATATCAAGATATTACATATACCCAAATATTATGTATTAATGAAAATATTTTTTAACTGGGGTAAATAATCACTAATTTAAATCAAGCACGAAAGCAGAGATCTTCCTTAGCTAAAAGTGATGCTTACTAATATTTACTTATACATATTTATTAATACCTATTTATATATTTTAGAGAATATATCAGAGAATATTGAATTTGCAACACTAGCAGGTCTGCTAAAGGAAGTCAGCATATAGTTCAAACGGAATGGGACTTGGAGATTGGAATGGGTCACCAGATAGATTAACTGGAAAATCTTGACATATCAGGTTCTCCTGAACCTTTGAGTCTGAAAACCGGTCAGCTTCTCCTTGTTGAACGTGGACGCTCCTCTACTACTTAATGTATCTGGAGTCCTCTGCTTTGCAAACCAACATAGCCCCTGAAACTAGGATCTGTTCCACCTTCCCCTCTAAACAGCAAAAAAAAACTAAGATCAAGTCACAAGAAAACCCTATTAGAGATGTGCTAGAAAAGGGGGTAGACTCCCAAGGAGCTTCAGATTTCAGCCAGCATGTCCTGGCAGGAGCTGGGAGAGTACATGCAGGAGAAACATGAGTTTAAATAAAGAAGAACTTATTGATATGGAAGTGCTTCCTGGTTATATAGGAGTCAACATCCTAGCAAAGAAGACCCTGGAAGATAATGCTGAAACCCTGCTAGTTAGCTCTTGAAATCCTGAAGCAAGCAAATGCCCCAAAGCAAGTGATACAGAAATGCCACACAATTAGAAGTACATCAAAAGGCTCAAGGAAGTGGAAGTGGTAGAACGGATATACTATATTTATTGATTTGCCGTAACAAAATAGCTCAATCTGAGTGGACTGAATAAGAAATGTATTCCTCACAATTCTAGAGGCTTAAAGCCCGAGATCAAGGTGTGGGCGGGTTTTATTTCTCCTGCAGCCTCTTCCTTGGCTTACAGATGGCCCCTTCCTTGACGTGTCCTTACACGGTCCTTCCTCTGTCTGCACCGCATATGCATCCCTGGTGTCCCTCTGTGTGTCATATTTTCCAAATTTTTTCCTCTTGTAAGGACTCTCATTGTATTAGATTGGGGCCCACCCTCTTGACCTCATTTCAACTTAATCACATCTTTAAAAAGCTCCATTTTCAAATACAGTCACATTGTAAAGACCTGGGATTAAGGCTTCAACATTTAAATTTGGGGGATGGAAAAAATCTCAGCCTATAATACTACATAAAGTTGAAAAGGTCAACTTTATTCCAAGTAAGGGCCCAGAAGACACTTTTACCAGAGTAATAACAAACGTGCTGGTGCTAAGGGCCCCCGCAGGGCAGCACAGTGTGCACGGGTGGGTTAGGGCAGAGTCAGAGTTCAGAGAGCGTTTCCCAGCTCCTCTGTCATCGTCTTCTCTTACACTAGTGTCCCCTTCTCAGAGTACACCTGTGACCACATGCGGAGTCCCTTGCAACCAGCTGAAAAAGAAAGATGTCATTGGAAAGAGCTGCTGTGGTGACACATACGCACGGCTGAGTTATGTTCCTGAAAGATAGTGTCAAGAGGAAAGCTTCACCCGATCACCCTCTCTCTGTAGAAAGAAAAATAGCCCGAGGTAAGAATATACATGGACTCATAGGAAACAGCAAATAACTTGGCTGGTTGGTTACAGGTACGAAAGGAAAAGATTGAAATAGTAGCTATTACAAAAGTAAATACCGGCTGGGCGTGGTGGTTCACTCCTGTAACCCTAACTCTGGAAGGCCAAGGCAGGTGGATTGCTTGAGCTCAGGAGTTCAAGACCACCCTGAGCAGGAGTGAGATCCCGTCTCTACTAACAATTGAAAAACTAGCCAGGCATTGCAGCAGGTGCCTGTATTACCAGCTACTTGCAAGGCGGAGGCACGAGGATGGCTTGAACTCAAGAGTTTGAGGGTGCTGTGAGCTATGATGCTACAGACTCTGCTTCAAAAAAAATAAAAAGTAAAATTCTCACCATCACTCTTAGTCCACTTGAAGCACCTTTATCTCATTCCCACAATTCTATGTGGAAAGGGACCAGGGATGTTGGCTCCTAGGGTGGAATGTTTCCACCAGGAAACATTGCAAAAGCCTATGAAGCTTTAAGCTGTTCTGCTTCTGTTGTTTTAGGCTTCTCCTGCTAAAGATCCAGCAGGCAAAAGAGAAGCCACCTTCCTAGGGGAGATGGGGAGGTTAAGTTTGCACAATGGTAACTTATACTCTGCATGCACAATTTGAATTTTAAATGAGCAAATATAGCAGGAAGAGCCTGAGAAGAGCATGATGACTGGTACTCGGATGGCTGGGCCAGAAGTCCTGGGACAAATCACCCAGTAAGCCAGTGAGATTAGAAGAGTTGCTAGCCAAGGGCAAAGAGTATCTAGAATGGATGGAAGAGGAGGGAGGTAATGAATATCACCTGTTGTCCCCAAAACAGCTATAGGGAAAGGGTCAGTACTACTTCCTGCTTTGTTTTGTTCTGTTTGTTTTGTAATGTTTCCCAGAAAAAAAAAGGCCAACCTGAATCCTGGAGGAGCTGTTCCCAGATTGGCCTCGAAGTGAAGCGAGAGGTGAGCAACACAGGCAGTGAACAGATCAGAGCTGGGGTAACGGCCACTCAGAAACCCCCACTTGAAAACTGCTGAGGCTGAAGACAGTTCCTCGCTCAGGATTATCCCCTCTGCAGCAGCAGCCTTTGTCCCCTGACTGATGGGTAAATCCAAAGGCCCCAGACCCTGACCTCCTGGGGTGTGTCTAAAGGGGCTTCACAGCTTGGAGAGCTCTCTCTAGTGGCCGAGTGCTCGGCTGCGACTATGTGACAGCTGGATATTTCCCTCTGCGTGATCCTGTTTTCTTCATCACAGCTGTTGTTTCATAAAGCACTTCCCAATGAATCTACATACACACAAACGCGCACACACACACACACACACACACACATCTCCCTCCCAGAGGCTGTTTCAAACTCCACCACATTACCGATCCCAGCACCATGACCACCACCGCTACAACTTCAGTGCTTACCAATTATGGAAATTGACTTAAGGGGTTAAACATTCTCAAAGCTGTATGTGTTTTTCTTTTTTAAATATATGCTTGCAATTACTTAATAATAACACCTAACATTTATTGAGTGCTAAAGAGGTGCCAGCAAGAACTTTGCATACATTAAGTCACATAATCCTTATGACTCCATAAAGGGGTTCTATTAATAGGAGGCTGAGACATTGCTAGGTTAAATAAATTACATGAAATTACTCAAGACATAAATGGTAGCTGGGATTTAAACACAGGGACTATTTGGCTCCAAAGCCCAAGCTCTTACACATTACGGCTGTATTTCCTCTCTGTACTGTTGGAAGTGACTTTATGGCTTGACGAAAATTATTTCTAATCTCATTATGATACTCCACTTCTGTATCTCAGGTTTTATTTGATAAAAGAAAATTCAAGATGCAAAAATGAAATGTCATCTTTGTCAATATGAATTCTTATGTCTTTGTCCTTCTAGACGATTCCTGTCTTCACGGGCACTCCATCTTTGCTGTGTTACCTTTTTGTTTGCCTGAACAGCGCAATCATGGTGGTTATGGAGTGATGATGTTCTGCTCTTTAAACCAGTTAAGATTTGAAACAATTCAGCTACACTTTCACCTTTTAAGAAGCCTCCTACATATGTTTTTGCAGACAAATCTACCTTAGCATATCCGCACCTCTGTGCTTCTAGCCTGTAATTGTACGCGGGACCATGTAACGTTTTTTCAAGCATATTTAGTGCATTTGCCAATGAAATACCAAATGGGAGGGGTGGGTGTATGTTATGTTTTCACTTTTAACATTTTCATGCGGCTGTCTTCTCTACTTTTCTTTGCATCTAATAGAAATGTTAACTGCTGGCCAGTGGTGTAAACAGACTATTTCTAGTATGTATTTTTCCAGCATGTGTTTCCTTAGAGATGTGTTTTATGCCTTATTACTACACAATGCTATGAACCTACTACAAGCTGACTCCGTGCCAAGCGTGAGGAGGCGAGTAGGGAGGGCTTCAAGTGCAGTGGCCACAGTACCTTCCAACTAAACAGAAATCAAAAGCAACAGAAGAGAAATATGGGCTCCCCTCCCATCGACTTCAGTTGGATCTTTTCTTCAGTTCCAGCCGACTTCTTAACAATAGATTGACCCCCAGCTTTGAATTCTACATCTTTGTGTGATGCTTTGTGAAAATGCTTTCCCCCATCACAGGTTTTGAAAGCTGCCCTCCCTCCTGGAAGGCATCAGGGCTGGCAGCACTCAGAGCTTTTAGCTTGTTAGCGCAAATCAACTTTTATTGCCTGCATCTGAGAGGAAAGGACAGCGAAATCGCACATCCATACATTATTTTGGCGATTTGTAAAAGGTTAAAAAAGAAAAATGGAGGTGATAATGGCAGCATTTTCTGAGGGCTTAAGAAATTACTTTGAAACCCACATGCCTGCACACACAGGCATACGCACCAGCCGCTAGAAGTTGCTGACGGTACACCAAAGACAAACAAAATGTTAGCAGACTGATTTACTGTCAACATGGGATGGCACTTTGACACGCACTGTTTTTATGTTTTCCCATTTCCTGTATGAAATTTGCGGGACTTTTAAAGTTGTTCGACTCCAGAAGCCTGCTTAAGTGCTCTGACAGCTCAAACCCTGCAGACAGAAAGTGGCAAGGGGCGGTGAAGTATTACCGATAGATTCGGAGCTCAGCAGCAAGAGTGATGAGGGAGGCCAGTGTTGATATTAGAAACTTTGATTTGGGGGTTTATAAAGGTAACTGAATGTGACATTCCGTCATCTGGGTTCTGAAATGGGTGAGTGTGAGGATTACAGATGATAGCTTTTAGTGAAGGGCAAAATCTTTTAAATCTTTTATGGCTGAAGTTTCAAGGCAGAGTCAAAACTAGATTAGAAGATAATCAATACTCCACGACTTACTAGAAGGTTTAGAACGTTTGTACTCAGAATGCCTATCTTAAGAAATGGCTTTGGGAGACCAAGTTCAATAGAAGCGGTAAAAGCTTTTTTAAGGTGATGATAGAAAAACATATTTTAAAAACACAATGTGGTAAGTTTTATAAGCACCTTATTTGTCCACAGAAAGCATTTCCAGAATGCTTATCTGTACATAATTAGGACACTTCTCCAGTGCACATACCCAGAGCTTCCATTGAGTCAATTTGCCTGCACCAGCCTTTCTCGCACAAATTAGAGAATGTAGGCCATGAGGAGATATATTAAAGCCGATAGTTTTCTTCTAGCCTGGGGTTTTGATGACTGATACATTATCTAGGCTAACGCTGGACAAAATGGAAAAGCGTCATTCTTACAGATGAGCCTTTAAGAGACTTTGGCAATATGTGTTTTGAATTGTCTGCTATATGCAAAACCCTCTTTTTGCTTTCTCTCTACCAATTAATTGTGAATGAATCTATTGTCACTTTGAAAATGTGTAATACTCTTTGTTTGGCAGGTATGGACATGCTAGGAATGCACCCCCCCCCAATGTGTAAATGCTTCCTAAAGCTTCCAAGAAATTGCCAGACATTTTTCCGGAGTCCTTAAAATTCCTGCCCCATACCTGCCCTATGTCTTAGGCTATGATTTCGTATCAGAGCTGTATGATAAAATATATGTATACTCATTTTCCACAAGGAAGTATACCAGCCTGCATGCATCTGTATCCGTAACAGTCATTCCCTGTTATAAAAGACATGTCCTCCATCTATCAAAGGTCAACTCCGCACCTGCTTTCCCTTCTCACAGACGTTACATCCTTTGCTTCTAGACTGCAACATCAAACTCTTTGACTGTCTTACCTTTGCCATTAGCAACAAACTTAAATGTCTTGACTACTCTGAAATCGGCTCTCAGTCTCATATTCCACTCCAGGCAACACCTTTTTTCCCTTTTCCTTTTTATTGTATAAGTTTTAAGATTTGTTTATGCCTGCTGTCTCTGCCTTCTCCCATGGTGTCTATTCTTTTTTTTTTTTTTTGCAGTTGTTGGTTGGGGCTGGGTTTGAACCCACCACCTCCGGCATATGGGTCCGGCACCCTCCTTTGAGCCACAGGTGCTGCCCTGGTGTCTATTCATTATTTCACTTCAGTCTGGGCTACCTCTTCCTTCCGCACTCTCTTATAAAGTTATTTCTCCAAGTTGCCAATGACTTCTCTGCTGTTAAGAGGAGGGTTTCTTTTCAGCCCTCATTTTATTTGCCTTTTGGCAACATTCTACAGGGAAGAATATACAATCTTGAAATACTATCTTTCCTGGGCTGCCATGATACTACAGTTTCCTGGTTTTTCTCTGACATTTTCAACCTTACCTTGTCAGAGTTTCCTTTTCTTTTTTTGTTGTTGGCTTTGTCTTATTTTATTTTGCTTTGTTATTTTCCTGATGTCTCTGAAGCTGGTCTCATGCTTTGTACCCTTCTCTCTAATAGCCTTTTTTAATCAATGAACTCTTCCATTCCTAAGGCTTTAAATATCATATCTTACCTCTGGCCCAACCTTTCATCTCAGCTTCAGATTCAAATGTCCACCGAGCTTGACATCTCCAGCTGGAAGGCTCATGGCCACCTCCAACTAAATAGGCAAAAAGAGATTCCTTGATTACCAGCTATTCCCCCTGGACACTGATTTCATTTTATGTCACCTTTTCACTACATGGTTCTCTCTACACAGCCATTCAAGTCAGAAAGCCAGGATTCAATCCTAATGTCTCCCCCTACAGCATTTTCTATATTCACCTTTTTAGCAAACACCGACACTTCTTCCTCCAAAGTATTTTTTATATCCATTTTTTTCTGCCCTATCACTCTTCTTACTACCACCAATTTCCAGTCACCTCTTGCCTGGACCAGTGTGATCTCCACTGTATCTCCCTGCAGGGATCTGACCCTTCTACAATTCATTCTTCCCACTACAACCAGATTACTCGTTTTAAGTACAAATCACTGCCTAGCACTTCCCTGCCTAATCCAATGGCTTGCCAACGCCCCTATATAAAAGCCAAATCCTTTACCAGGGTTTCTCTACTTGCAATACTTTTTGTTCCCAGTTTTCATTCTTTCAACCCTGGCAGATTTCACTTCCATAGATAAGACTTCTCTTATTGCCAAGATAGAATTCTAGGTATCAGGACTTGTTTATTTCTCTCAAGGCACCCAGAACATTGTTCCTTTAATCTCCATGAGTTGATGCCAAGCTCCTGAGAGCAGGGACCATAGCTGTTTTATACATTAATGAATTATCCAGCACCTTCTTTCACATATGAAACACTAAATAGTCCAAGTTACATTTTGATCGAGAAAAAATAGAAAGGAAAAAAGGAAGGCAAAAAAGGAATATGATTTCTAGTAAATATACCAGCACATTTACCAAATCTTTCCGTTTTAAATGGGGAATACCTTGGGCTCAGCAAGGCATCTTCCCTGATGATACTCTTCATTAAGGGAATTGCTAAGAGCAGCTCACATGTCCTGTGCTTCAGTTAGCAGTTCTTTCAGTTATAACACATTGTCGTTCTATGTGTCTATTACTTTTAAGTCCATTTAATCAGTTTAATTTTTCAAAATGTTCATTCAGTGGCCTTTCCCAGAGCAAACTGGAATTTCACATGCATTTTTAGTTTCAAGTAAAATTCCAGCAGTATATTACACTTATTTTAAAAAATAACCTTCATTAAGCAATGAATCTTCGTACTTTGTATTTAGTGTTAAGAACTCATCAAATGTTAAACAGGATAATGAAAGTTTCACAAATTCTACCATTTTCATAGATTCTATTTTTTCTTAGCCATTGAATTATTTATATGATGCACTTACTGACAATATAAATCTCAGGATGACTAAACTGAATCACAAGTTTTCAGACAAGTTAACAATCAGCCCCTTTGGGCAACTGAATATTACCAAATATTATTAGATGTTAGAGGCATCTCCTACTAAATGAAATTAGATGGAAATTCCCAGACGAGGTTTAGACTTCAGTGTGTGATAAATAAACCACAAGCAAACCAGTGTTGGCCTAATGAGAACCCAGGAGGGACTTCATGGGCATTGCATTGTACCTGCACTTCTTCGCCCTTTTCATTTGGTTTTGGGGTGATCAAGAGGTTGTATTGATATGTGACTACTATTATCATTAAATCAGAGCTATTTCCTCCTGTGATCTTGATGGTCAAATATCTTCACAATCAATTAAATTGAACACTCAGTCAGTACCACATGGAGGTTGAGAAGTCAGGCCTTGGGGCCACATGTGGCCTTCTATATCCTTGAATGGTCTTCTGACTGAATTAAAATTTTATAAAACAATTCCTTTTATTAAGAGGGGTGTAGAAGAAAAAGATGAAGCTTTCCTTGTCTCCCATGGTGCTTAAAAAAGAATAGTTTTGAAATCAGAAATCTGTACGTTCCCACTCCCCCCTAAAAATCTGGCTATGTTAGTTTTATTTGGATAAGTATTTGCCTTAACTCAGTATGTTTACGTGGGAAAAGCAGAAACATTTACAAAAATACACATATGCAATGTTTAAGAGGGAGCAAGGCAAAGCACTTGAACAGATGCTAATATGGAATTCTGCTTGTTGCATGCCCTGTAGCACTTCTGTATCCTAACTTTCAATTTCCCATCTACAATGTAAGTTTCCTAAGGAAGTTTTATAACTTTGATTATGTCAAAAATATTCACGCCCCTCATTTTCAGGTCCTTTTGACAAAACGATTATTCTTCCTAACCTATTGACAATTGCCTTGTAGATGTGATTTAATTGGGCCAATCAAATATAAGTCAACACTCCCAAATAGAGATTTTTAAAAGTCAGTACATGATTCCACCCTTACTATTTTCCCACTATAATGAGACTATCATAAATGGACAAGAGCTACTCCTTCAACCTGAATTGTAAAATGAAGATTGACAGGGAGCAGAGTGAAAGCCACCCTTCATAAGTTATATAACATAAGCAACAAGTAAGCCTTTGTCCTTGTAACATCTAGATTTTTTGGTATTTTTTGTTATTGGCATGAAATCTTTGTAAAATTGGCTAATATAAATTATGTCCATCTTACCCACTCCAATAACCTCAAATCTTGCCAGAATGCATAGTGCAAAGAAGATAAGAATGTAGTGAGTGAACAAGTGAGCCAGAAAAAAGAGACATTAGAATGCACTTCTGTTAATTTCAATATTTCATTCATTTTCAAAACACTACGGGTACAGAGATATAACAGGAATCAGTCACTTAGACAAAGACTTCAGGCCCAAAGTGGAGATCTATTTAAGTGTAAGCTGTTATTATCATGGTACTTTCAAGAAAATTAGCAGGAATTTTGATATGTGGAGATTTGAGATTTCAAGGTTTTAAGTATAGCAAAATGTTCAAGTAAATAAATTATAAGGACTGCTGAATAAAGATCCCAGTTCTTGTAGATTAAATGGTAATCTCTATCCCTTAATTTTTCTTGCCTGGGAGCTTTGATAAAAATAAATGATGTTGTGCTGCCTGTGCTTATCAGGCATGACCACACATTTCCTAAGGAGAACATCTATCAGGCACCCCTTCTGCCTGTGGGGATTATATTCAATGTGGACTTAATTAGTCCTGCACTTAATTTCAGTAAATTCTTTAGTATCTTTATTTCTCCCCAACTTGAATATGTTAAACTTGTAATTTTTCCACTCCATCACAAGCAGCGTCCTGATGCTGGGCTCTCAGGACTTCTGTGCTCCATGATCTTTGTCATCTCCATAAGAATGAACAGAGTCTTGCCCATTTCACCTTGGTGTCCTGTTGGGAGCAATCACACATGCCAACGGTGTATGGTGCAAAAGTTTAATTCTAGATTTAAAAGTCACAGAATTCGAAATCTGGCAATCATAGAGTGAAATTTATCTATAGGTACAAATATATTTGGGTCTAAGTTGGCATGTCTATGAGATTGACCACCACAGGTTTTACTCATGGTCATAGGGTGGCCGTCTGGAAGACTCCTGGATGAGCAGTCAACCGTCACTATAGGCTGATCTTTGCCCTCTTCTATGGGAAATATTTAATAATAACCAAGCATGATAATAGGGATAAGAAGTCGATATTTTGACTGTCTTTGACAGCTAGATTAGGAATAGAATTAACCACAAAGAAAACATTCTCTCTGCCCCTGCCTTTAATCTTTAAAAAACAAAATTACTTGGTTGGAACAAAAATTGGACAGATCCAAGATAAAAATGAAGATAGGTCTCCAGTCAAATTGTAACTTGAATCACTATTCTGGATGGAAGAGTTTGCCTATGGCTTATATTAGTTAAAAAAAAATTTTTTTTTAAGTCTGACTTTAGATAATACTGAGTATCCAGTTACCAATTAATCATTTGAATTTGTATTACCTTGTTTGGGAAAGTTTGACAATAGCATGCAGGCTGGATGTTCATCTTTTTGTCTTCTAACAAAGCATAATGAAGACCTTCTTTGGTACTTTTCCTTTCACTGTATTCCACTCATGATTGAAAGCAAGTAATTTATAATGAATGATGCCTTCAAGGTAGAGTGAGATTGCTACCTGCTTTTACAGCTGGTAATGGAAAAACGGCAGACATGGTGAGTAATAACTTACCTCATTAATTTTCTCAGACATGTTTTAGGCAATAAACGCCTGATTTAAGCCTTTTGGTGTATAAAAACACTTTGGCTTTCAATGGAACATATCTTGACACTTTTCCTATTTCTTATCTAGTGAACTAGGACAGTCCGAGTATGACCCTACCTTCTATGGAATTATATTTATACACACATATATATGCACCACTTTGCCTTGTTCTCATCATGGAATCACATGTAATGAGAAAAATGCATCTATGTTGTTTGCAAATGGAACACAAAGGTAATTTCAGAACATTTGTCTGTAATTGAAGGGCCCCTGCCTACGAAGCAACAAAGACTGGGTGACCTTACAGACCCTTGTTTTGAGAAAGTAACTAACGTGCTTATATTCAGCCACTGTCAATATGCGAAAGTTTGTCCTGCTGGCTGATTCAGAGAATTGCAATAATGATGATAATGACAATGATGAGCATAATGAGAGAGGGAGTATTTTTGGAAAACAATGCTCTGTCTCATTCAAAGCCAACAAAACAGAGACACCAGGGAAGCCTATCAGGCATAGAAAGATCTACAAAGGTTCACCTTTCCTACTGCCCTCTTCAGCCAACCCAGAGACTAAAACATAGCTCTCTCAAACGCCTTTCCAATATCTGTGGAGCCCCAAATATTTATTTTTGTCAAAAACAAAGCAAAGTGAAACAACCAAGACTTCACTACTATTAACGCTATCTTAACTGAAGAGAAAATCAGTTATCGGGGCTATTCTCACCAAGTCACCTTCTAAATCTGTTTCTGTACCAGAAAGTGAGTAGCTTCAGAAGGTTCTTCTGTTGGTTTTCCAAGGTTGCTACAATCTTTCCTCTATTCTCAGGGCTATGCCCTGAAGGGTCTACTTATTGATAAGAAAGCAATGTTATATTCATAGTAGGATATGGGATGTATCCACATTCTATAAGGGAATATATCCCAAGTTGATATTGAACAGCAAACTACAAAAACAGAAAATAATCTGTACATTCTCAAATTCAGACAGAAAAGTGGCTTTATGCGTCACACAAAGATCCCAGAGAAACTGCATCTGTTTTGGCCTTCTATCTCTCTCCTTTCCCTTCCTTTTTTTTTCTTCCCCTAGTCTTATCTTACAATGTCTTCTAAGCGGGCATATACAAAAAATTAAAAAATAAGAACTCTCACATAAGAAAATACAGTACAGTAGTATGATTAATAAGCCACATTGACAAAGATTCAAACTACACTACATAATGCCATCAACAAAGGCCTAGGGACATTCTCATGCTGTCAGAGATAGTAGCCCTTGTTCTATCTTCTCACTTGTTCCATTAAACAAAACCAAAAAACTCTTAACATCAAATCAAACAAGTGAATCTAAAAACTGATTATCTATCTGTCCACTGGCAAATTTATCACTACAGTGTCAATCACTTACTCCCACAGCAGCTATCAGACTATGATCATGTCCTGTGGACATGTGGTGTCTGATGTCTGCGTTTTCACCTCTTAGGATTTAGAACGAGGTAGGTGGGAGGCAAAGGCATGGGTGGTTGTATGACAAAACAAACTACCAGCAACAGAAAGGCAAACGCCTATCGCTACATGCGTAAGGGGTTGGATGACAGCATTTCAGGAGAGTAAGGAAGGAGTAGATAAGACTGGAGCATGAGAATGTCCACCACAGTAGAGTAAGGGGTTCTGGAAGGAGAATGATGGTTAGGTAACATCTTGGAGGAAATGACACAGCGAGGTGGAGAAGCGGGAGGACTGTCCTCGTGTGGTCTCAGTGCAAAGTTGAACGTTTACATCCAGGAGTAAGCTAGAAACTAGGCTGGAGAGTATATGAATTAGATTGTGGAAGGACTTAAATTCCAAGTCATGAGCCATCCTCTATTTCCACCTCCAGGGCATTTGGCAAAAAGAAAAAAAGGAAGGTAGGAAAGGAGTGAGGGGTGGAGGGGAAAGCAAAAAAGAATTTGGGGGTCCTATGGTTCAATGAGGTGCAGAAACTCATGGTTAAATCAAGCATAGAAGATTTCTATATAACTAGATGTTCACGTGTGTGGCAGGTCTTGTCTTCTCTGAAAAGAAAGAAGAGAATGTGCAAAGCTTTCCAAGCCTGCCCTTCTCCTGACCGCCACATTCTGTGGAAAGACTGGTCCGGTTGCCTCACTACACATCTGCAGAAACCAAGTTCCAACGAGGCAAACGACGTGCCAGAGGCCGGCCACCTGTTGGGGAACAAGGCCAAACTAGAACTTGTCTTCTGGCTTTTAATCAAAAGTTGTTTCCACTCTTCCACTCTGCCAATTAATTAAAAGTGCAGGTGCCTGCCTTTTTAGAAAGAACTATAGTGATAAATGAAAAAAGTCATATACAGACTAATCATTGGAATAAGTAATCTGAATGGGCAACAATGATGTTATAGAAGTCATTCTTCATAGTTCAGCTTAAATAAGTGTTACTGACATACTTTGGGTGTGAAGAGCGTCTTCTTCTTACCGTCCTCTAGCCATGAGATTGCGGTAGAATTTGAGGTGGGCTGAGGTTTGGGGAAAGCATCGCCCTCGTCAAGGTGCAGGGCAGAGCGCCCATTCTACGGCTAACCAGAGAGCAAGCAGAGGTGACACGCTGTGCACGTTTCTCCTAGGAAGAGGAAGACAAAGATGAGACTGTGACCACAATGGCTGACTTGAAGTACCATCCTATGAGATTCATTGCTTGTTCATCTGATTTTTATTTTAATAAAACCTTAATTATTACACAGTATGATATAAGCACAACAGTAGTGCAATACATTCTACACAAAATTTCCCTTCACTTTATGACATAAGAGTCTCTCAACCTTATGGGGATTATCAACATTTTAATTAATTATGACTTCAAACCTGCATGCATTCTGAAATTCTATTTAGTTGAATGCTTAAAAATTTTTAACATGGATAAAACCTTTATAAGATTTCTGAGAGAACATATGAAACAAAATATTGGAAAATAATCATATCAATTATCAAATCAAATGGAAATAAATGCTTCTGTAAAATCAATAGAAAGTATTGACAAAGTAGAATAAAAAAGAATAAAAGCCTAAAAGAATTTTTAAAAGCAATTGAACAGATCTAGTCAATACAAATAATTACCAACTCGTAAAGAGTATGAGAGAATAAGTCAGAAATACGTGATTTATTTGTAAGTACGGCCATGCACTTATTATTCAGAGTTGGATCATTTGATTGTTTGTTTTACCTGAAAAGAAAATGTTTGGTTTTATAACAAAAAATGAACATATGTAAAGGAATTCACATGTCATTGATTTTTTTTTTATGATGTGCTAGACTTTTACATGTTATATGCTAACTATAATTGTTTAAATTCTAAAGCGGATATGGTATTCATTGTTGTCAATAACTTTCCATATTATGGGGTTTAAATTTGGCCATCCATGTTTGCTATGTCCAATAATTTGGTGTGGCCATCCTGTAACCCTCCAGGATTGAGGGTTCATATCCAAGCAGTGGATAAGCACAGAGAGTTTTAAGCAAAGAGTGATGTGGAGAAAACTGGACTTTAAGCAGATTAACCTGGTAACAGCAGGATAGATAAATTAAGAAAGGGAATGACTAGATTCTCCTCAGAATGAAACTACCCTCACTTGCCAGCTCTGAGCATTTTCTTACCATTCCCATCAGCCTTCCAGTGACATTCCAATTTTACCTTTTGTTCCAGCTAAACTCATATTTGCCCTGTCATATTGGAGCATGACAACTTGTATCACTAGTTTCAAAGAACTTTAGGAAGATGTTGCGTTGATTTTTTTTTCTCCTGCCCCTGACTTTTCCAGAAGATTTATGAAAGTGAAGTTTAAAGCTACTCTCCAGCTCTCCCTGGTAGTAACTGTATTCCCTATTACTGGCACTATCTCAGCATCAGTAGAGAATATACGAGCCTGCCAGCTCTTTCTTCTCTTGTGTCTTTGATCACTGCTCCCCTAAATAATATAAGAGATTTTCAGGATTGGGCTTTAGTGTCAATTTATCACAAAGGAAGCACTGTTGCTTGTTATTGGTTCAAGCTGCATTCCTACAGAGGCCTATTTCTATATCAAAATTATTACCAAGCTGGTAAATGATGAGGCTTCAGTGTATTCAAATGATGTCGCATCACGGGGAAAAATTCACCTAAAGAATACATTTAGGTATCAAGCCTTTGAAAGTTCTTCTAGACTAAGCAATCTCCAATTTCTTACTTCCCAACTGAAAGAAAAAAGAGTCTTTTAATTTAAGGTTTAATGTTTCTATTTAGTTCCCTGGGCAGAAAGTAGAGAGGAAAGAAAAATAGCTTTCAGGAAGATCTGTATCTCTTTTGCATACAATGAGCCAAGCAGTGGTATTAGTTTAAACTGTAGCAGCTTTACAAGCTAGCTGATTCAAGACATTTGGACTTAACCTCAGATGGCATCAAACTGTCCAAGAGTTCCCTGAAACTTTTGAATAACAGTGATTAATGTGAAAATGAAACTAAGTAATGGAGCCCTCCCTTTGTTAATGACGCAAGGTAATAATCAGTTTCTACTGGCAGACACAGAAGAGTAAAATACTATTATGGTTTTTTCTTTTGTTTTTTATGATTAACTCCCTCCCTTCCTCTCTTCCCCTCCAACCATCCCTCACTTCTCTCTCTCTCATTCTCTATAAAAAACACCCACCCAAACATACAACACACCCCAAAACAAACACAAAACAAAACAACAAAAAAAAAAAAAAAAAAAAAAAAAAAAAAAAAA
>CAUYRH010004435.1:0-34416 GCA_963574655.1 Perodicticus potto | reverse complement strand
TCTTTAACTATCTGAGTTATCTCAAGAGCTTTATCCTCTACCTCTGAGATTCTTTCTTCTGCATGATCTAATCTGTTGTTGATACTTTCTATTGCATCCTTAAGTTCCCTAATTGACTGCTTCAGTTCCTTCAGCTCTGCTATATCCTTTCTATCTTCTTCATATCATTCATCTCTTATTTGATCCTGTTTTTGAATTTCCTTTTGGTTATTTTCCACTTTCTCAGCAATTTATTTCATTGCTTTTGATTGTTTTCCAATTTGTCAGCAATTTCCTTCATTGTTTTCATTATCTGTGTTTTAAATTCTCCTTCTGTCATTTCTAACATTTCTTTATAGGGGGAATCTTCTGTGATAGCCATCTCACAATCCCTAGAAGGAGTTACTCTGGCCTGGGATTTCACATTGCCAGGATTTTTCTGCTGATTCTTCTTCAGGAGTGCTTTCTTGTATCTGTTTCCTTGTCCAAATTTTCCTTTTACTTCTTCTTGCTCTTTAAGTTACTGTACTGCTGGCCTAAAGTTTTAATGAGTCCTTTTGGTGCAGGACCAGAAGGATGAAAAGATTGAAGAGCAAGAAGGGAAAAAAGATTTAAAGAAGAGAAAAAAAGAGAGAGAAAGAAGGAGTGAATAAAAGGAAATATTGACAAAAAGAATAAAGGCACTCAAAGAAAGAAACAGAAGAAATATAGGTGTGTAGAGGGGACTATGGCCCAACCTTAAAGACCCCCAACCTCTGGGGGTGCTGGGTTGGGTGATTCCCTTGAGGTCACCAGCTCTTTGCCAGCCAGCTCAGACACATACTCCACCTCCACCAGGTAGAGAGAAAAGATAAAAATACTGTAAATCGAACCAAAACAAACAAGCAAAGACCCTTATGGGATAAAATTAGGAGGAAAAAAAAAAAAAACAAACAATAGGGACAGAAACACTAGCAAAAATAAAATTCTAATTGTTAAAGAAGGCAAAAATGGAAGATTGTATTTAAACTAGAATGGTGAAAAAAAAAGAGAAAAAAATGTCAAGGAAAAATGTTGAAATTAAAACAAACAAACAAAAAAAACCCCCAAAACCAAGAAACCAAACAGTATATATATCTTGCTAAGTATTGACCAGGCAACAAGTGAACTTCTGAGGAATGAGATGTTAATTACAATGTTGATACAGCTGTACGAGATGGGGACTGGAGGCCTATGCTGATTTCTCAGGCCCTGCAGGCTTGGGAGCCCGAATGACTCCTCAGCCCACTCAAAAGATACTCCAAGCCATGAACCTTGGCCAAGCAGAAGCTTTCCAGGGAAAGCACTTATCCCTGGGATCTCTCCTGGCATGGCTGCCTGCTTATCTAGTGTACCAAATCCAGTCTCCCTCTATGCCCCTGAGGTCCGCAGCTATTAATCTGCCAAACACTTTGATCTCCGCACTTGCCCAGTGTCTCAATCCCCGCCTTTAGGCAGCTCAGTCATTAGATTACTCGCCCAGTGTCTCCCAGCCAATCCCGGTGCTGCAACATGCAGGGGCAACCCACAGCTGAAGGATATTAGCTCCTTTCCAGCTCAGCGGATCAGTCTCGGGCCCCAGACAACACCCAAAGTCATCTGCACACCCGCCCAAGATCTCCCAAGGCAGTTCAATCGAGTGTCCAAGTCCAAAAAAACCAAAACCGCCCCCAAGATCTCCCAAGACAGTTCAATCGAGTGTCCAAGTCCAAAAAAACCCAGACCGCCCCCAGGTAAGGCTTTTCCTGCTTACAATCTCTCCTTGCTATGGTTACAGCTAACAGGCAACCTCCAACCGAACAAACGCACCCACCACTTACCCTTTTTCCACCGCTTCTGTCCTCCTTGTGGGATCCAGAAGTCTCTCACTGACTTCCTGTATCACCAAAGGGAAGCTTCTGAGTGAAACCCACCGGCCTGAGATGCCTGGAGTCTTCTCTCCCCACTCTCACTGTGTCTGGCTGCACAGAAGCTGCTCCTCAGCTGCCATCTTCAATCAGGTATCCTGCTTCTCCGGAACTGATCTTTTTATAAAGATGCAAAGGCAGTTCAGTCAAGAAAGGATATTCTTTTCAATAAACGATACTGAAATAACCGGATATCTACATTTAAAAATGAATGTTGGCCAGGCTCACACCTGTAATACTAGCCCTCTGGGAGACCAAGGAGGGTGGATTGGTTGAACTCGTGAGTTCAAGACCAGCCTGAGCAAAAGTGAGACCCCATCTATTGTAAAAATGAAAAACAGAGGCAATAGGATTGCTTGAGCCCAAGAGTTTGAGATTGCTGTGAGCTATGATGCCATGACACTCCACCAAGGGCAACAAAGTAAGACTCTTTCTCAAAAATAAATAAATAAATAAAAATAAACTTTGATCCATTTCTAACACCATATGCCATAAAATTTGCCTCAAATATAAAACCCAAAACTATAAAACTTCTAAAAAAAAAAAAGGAGGAAATCTTTGTGAAATTGGATTGGGCAAAAAGTTCTTGTGCATAACATTAAAATACAATCCATAAAAAAATTAATAAGTTATACTTCATCAAAATTAAAATTTTCTCAAAATGTTTCTGTGAAAAGCACCAGTAAGAGAATTAAATGACAAGGCACAGAGAGAAAATATTTACAAATTACATGTCTAACGAAGGACTTGCATCTAGAATATATAAAATACTCTCAAAACCTAATGAGAAGGCTCAGCACCCATAGCACAGTGGTTACAGCTCCAGCCACATACACTGAGGGTGGCAGGTTTGAGCCCAGCCCAGGCCAACTACACAGCAATGACAACTGCAACAACAACACCAACAAAAATAGCCAGGTGTTGTGGCAGGTGCCTGTAAGTCCCAGCTATTAGGGAGGCTGAGGCAAGAGAATCACTTAAGCCCAAGAGTTTGAGGTTGCTGTGAGCTGTGATGCCCAGGCACTCTACCCAGGGTGACAGAGTGAGACTCTGTCTTAATTTAAAAAAAAAACTTAATGAGAAGAAAGCAAACAACTCAAAATAGGCAAAAATAGACAGAAAACACAGAAGGCGAATGAGCACATGAAAAGATGTTCAAGGATATGGACTGACTATAACTTTCACACACTGCTGATGAGAATCTATTATAGTAGCACAACCACTGTGGAAAACAGTTTGACAGTTTCTTAAGTTAAACAAGTACCCACCATATGATCTGAACATTCCAGCTCTATATATTTACCCAAGAGAAAAGAAAGTAAACAACCATAAAAAAGACTTCCACACAAATATTTATGGCAGCTTTATTTGTAATAGCCAAAAATTGGAAACAACTCAAATTAGCCCTCAACTCATCAACACGTGACTAGACATAAATACAGATTGTTGTCCACCCGTACGATGGAGTGCAACTCAGAAGGTAAAAGAAGTGAACTATGGATACGAGTGACAACAAAGATGCAGTCCAAATAATAGCACTGAAGGAAAGATGTCAGAGGCAAAAGAATACATCCTGTATGATTCCCTCTGTACGAAATTCGAGAAAATGAAAACCAAGCTATAGTGACAGGAAGCAGATCCCTGGGGAGGGAGGGAGGGAGGGAGAAGTGGGGGAGTTGAAGAGGGAGAGAGGGATTTCAAACTTTTGCATAGGGATTAGGAGACTATTTTACTCCCTACTCCAGATTCCACTGCAGGTATTACCAGCTGATCACAATGCTTTTTTGCACACACAGGCATGCACGACACCCATTGGTGTTTCAAGCACCTGGGTTTATCCTTTGGAACTCACCTCTCTTCCAAAAGGTCAAACTTTTTTTTCCAACAGGTCCAGTCCAGCCCAGGCTTGAGATGGTTTGGGAATGCCTGGGAAATATACGGATTCACTCATCTTGCCTACCTCCCTTTCCACATAGTTCCATCTTCCTGAAACAAGGCAACTTCAGAGTGGGTGTGACGGCTGAATGTAGGGATAACACAATAGATATGTGGGCGAAACAAATGACAGAAGCTGGCACAGTGTAACTGCTTTGGGAAACTCGGTGATGGCACAGATCTACGTGTAATGTCTATCGGGTTCTTCAATGTATTCTAAACACCGAGAACGGTATCTGGCACATGGTACTATGTAGTAGATGCTCAGTAAATATTCACTGAAGGAACAAATTATAAACATCTGAAATAATATTTCTTTTACTTTTTCTCATCATGTGGCCATTGCCTAAGTCTCTTTGTTACATTGGGAATAAAGATCTATCTGATATCATTTGGTCACAGCCGTAATTTCAAATCAGAGCCTAGCAAATGTGGGAGCACTAGAGGCCTCTGGCCTGATGCACTAAGTAAGAGCAGCACAGGGTCCAGGGGAGACTGGAGGGCTTGAGCAGACAGCACCAAACCTCTGAATCCTAGGCAGGTCATGGCCCAGGATGCTGCATGCTGACCTTTGGGGAGGAGGCTCTGTACATCTTTGAATTTAGTTAAAGAACATTAGTGGTGTGGCTTTGTGATTATAAGTATCCATGAAAATTAAATACCATTAGTACATTGAAATTTGGTTTAGCTGAATAATGATAATTTCTTATTTACATGAGCTACATATCATTAATGCCAAATAACCATAGCACAAGGAAATTGAACATTACAGCTATGGCAAATGGATTCCAAGGCTTTATTTGATTAGAAAACGCTGCAAAGAAGGTGGTCTCCAAAATGGCATTTGCCCATGAGAAGCTTTGTCAGCATTAAAATCACTTGGGTGTTCTAATACCCACTGTAAAATAACACAATTGTGGGGATTTGCTTAAAATCATCTGGCACAAGAAAAGAGTTAGAGGAAGAATAGATGAAACAAGATTGGTGAAACGCTGTTAATTGTTGGAGCTGAGTGATGAATTTTCACAGAGGTCCATGGAGATTCATTCTACAATCATTGTAATTTACGTATGTTTGAAAATTAACTCAATAAAAACATGCATGGGTAAGTGTCTTAAGCACATCTGTGAGGCCTCTCACTTACTAGACATGTATCTCTATTTAGGACCTCCTGAGCTACCAAAAAATACTTACTTGAATAATTCATAGTAGCTTTATCTATCTAGTTTCTATGTATTTATCTTTATCCATTAATCTTTCCCTGAGCCAACTGAATCAGAATCTCTGAGGGAGGGTCCCAGACATATTTCAGGGTATCCAGGTGGCTCTATAATGTGCACACAGCATTGAGAACCACCAGTAAGGGAAACTTTCTGAGGGTGAACCTCAGGTCAATATTTTTAGAGTAAAACAACCTTCCTGCTTTGACGTGTTTGTGAGGGCAGAGACAACACACAGGGAGGCCTGGGTGGCAATAACAATCACCGCCATTTACAAAGTGCCTCGTGTGTGCTGCTGCAAGAGTTCCCTGCACATCATGCAAGTACTTGTGGTTATCCGACAAAGCAATTGAACTAGAAAAGGTGAGGTGTAACTCTCATAAGGTCCATGGCTCCTACATGACTGAGCTGAGATTAAGACCTGATCACCCACAAGCCTTTCAGATCCAGCTTCTCTGAGTATCAAAATAGAGGAATCAGGACATCCAGGTTCTCAAAAACCCTCCTCCTCCCTCAATCCATCCTCAGTTTTTCCTCTTCCTACTCACTCCCTATATATCTTGTTTCTTCCTTCTTCTAATTTACATTTCAGTGGAAGAAATACCTTTTCCCCTGCTTTTCAATGTTTCTCCAACTTCTGTTAATAAGTATTCAAAAGCTGTTACAAAATGGTGTTATTCTGTTGTCAACACCCACTTTAGTTGTATGCATAAAAATCTACTCTGGAAACATTTTTCCTTTTTTAAAAAATCATTTTTACTACATTCCATATGTAGGATTTGGTCAAGTCTCAGAGCATTATGACAACAAAAGAACATAGCCAAGTAACCAAATTTAATTCCAGAATAACTCAAGCTCTTGGTGGCATATTTAAGGTCCATAAATATACACTGTAAGAAAACTGCAAAAGAAGGGGAAAGGTTTCTATATAAAACTAAACATGGTGAAATATTGATTCTAAGTCAACTGAGAAAAGGTGGATGTAATATTTATATTGTAATCTCTAGAACACCAGGAAACTATTTAAAAATGTATAGTCAAAAACACAAAACATGCCATGTACATACAAAGTACAAAATAAAAACACAAAAATAAAAATGGGATACTAAAAGCTGTTCAAATAACCAAAAAGACAGGCTATCCTAATAGATTTTTTAAATTACCCAATTATATGCTATTCACAAGAAACTCATTTCAATTATAACGATATTGATATGTTAAAAGCAAATGGGTAGGGAGGAAAGTAAATGGATGAAAGAAAGGTGTACTACACATATATAACCAAAAGAAAGTTGGAGTGGCTGCATTAATAATAAACTAAGCTGACTTAAGAGCAAACAAAATTACCAGGATAAAGAGGGACATTACCTAATGATAAAAGGGACTGGGTGCCCGTAACTCAGTGGTTAAAGCTCTGGTCCCGCACCAGGGGTGAAGAGTTCAAACCTGACCTACTTAACAACAACAACAAAAAAAACCCATAATGATAAAAGGGTTGATTTGCAAAAGAACAAAATAATCATAAATGCATATGCACCTAATGACAGAGCTTCAAAAACCAGGAAGCAAAAACTGATAGAATTGAAAAAGAAATAGATAAATTCACAGTCTGTTGGATACTTCAGCTCCTCTCTCAGAAATTGGTAGAACTTGGAGAGAGAAAACCAACAAGGAAATAAAACTGAAAAACCCTTAACCAACTTAGTCTAATCAACATTTCTAGAACACTCCACCCAACAACAGCAGAACATATATTCTTTCAATTGCCCATGGAACAGTCCCTAAGACAGATCATGTATATATGGAGTGTCATAAAATAAACATTTTTATGTAAGGTCATAAATAAATAAATATACATGAATTGAATCATAGAATATATGTTCTCTGATCATAATGGAATTAAAATTGAAATCAATAACAGAAAGACAAAAGAAAAATTTCTAAACTCTTAGAAATTAAATAACATACTTCTAAATAATCTATGTCCCAAACAGAAAGTCTAAAGAGAAATTAGAAAATACTTTGAGCAAAGGAAAAAGAAATAACACTTATCAAAATTGTGGAATGCAGTTAAAGCAGTGCTAAGAGGCCAAGCATGGTGGTTCACACCTGTAATCCTAGCACCCTTGTGAAGCTGAGGCAGATGTATCGCTTGAGCTCAAGGTGTTCGAGACCAGCCTGAGTAAGAGTGAGACCCAGACTCTAAAAACAAAAAACAAAAAAACTGGGTGTTATGATGTGCCCCTGTAGTCCCAGCTACTCGGGAGGCTAAGGCTAGAGGATTACTGGAGCCCAAGAGCTTCAGTTTGTTGTGAGCTATGACACCAAGGCACTCTACTGAGGGCAATAAAGTAAAACTCCATCCCCTCCCCAAAGAAAAGCAGTGCTTAGAGGGAAATGTATAGTTTTAAATGCTTATATTAGAAAAGAAAAGTCTTGAAAAAATCATCTAAACTTATACCTTTAAAAAACAGCAAAAACATACAAAATAAACCCAAATTAAGCAGAACCAAGGATAACAAAGGTAAGAGCAGAAAATAATGAAATAAAAACAGAAAAACAACAGAAAAAATCATAGTAACTAAAAACTGGTTCTTTGAAAAAGAGATCAATAAAACTGGCAAATCTTGTAGCAAGATAGAAAAATAAAACAGTAACTACTGAGCAAAATGAAAGAGGAGCTACTACTACAGACTTTGCAGACCTTAAAAAGATTATAAGCTAGACTAGGAACAACTCTGTGGGCATAAATTTAACAATCTTCATCCCTTCCTTCATTCTTTAATATTGACCAGAGACATGCCCAGTTTCAAGTTCCCTACTTCTAATCAATTCAGCACCCTGCCCTTTCCATACGAATCTCTGGAGCAAGTTTTTGCCCCCAGGCCTCCCTTCTTCCATGCTTCCCAGTCTGCATCATAAGTTTAAAAGAATTATTTTGGTGGGCTGGATTTGCAAGGGTATCAGAAGACAGAATGGGCTAAGCCAACTTCTCTTCAGGCAGTATGGAGAAACCATGGTTTGGAAATCCACCTTATTGTAGCATACATGCATCCAAAGAGTTCTTTAAAACAGCCATGCTGGGACAGGCTTGAAATAATTCTATTGTTGCCACAGCCCAAAACATTTCTAGAATCATTATCTTTTTAATGCCCTCCAAGCCAATACATACTGCCCAAGGACTCCAATAATAGCAAAGAAGTTCCTAGCCCTTTATCTAATCCTAGGACTAATTAATTTGAATGTCACAACTCTATAAGGTAATTACTTGCATAATCCCCACCTTGCAGGTGAGAGAAATAGGCACAAAGTTGAAGTAACCTGACCAAGTTTGCATTGCTAGCAAGTGATAGAGCCTTTGCTTTGGACCCAGACGATCTGGCTCCAGAACTCATACTCTCAATCACTAAGTTCTGCAGTCTATAATACATTCAATGTCTTTATTTCCTTATTTGGTATAAATGATTGAATTTTTTAATCCCAAATTATATCAGTTCATTGGATTTCAACTGAGTTTTTTGTTACTTCTTTTTTTTTTTTTGAAGTTTGGCCAGGGCCGGGTTTGAACCCACCACCCTCAGTATATGGGGCTGGCACCCTACCCACTGAGCCACAGGTGCCATCCAAGTTTTTGTTATTTCCAAAGATTAACCTACCCTCAAAGGAAAATTGGCAACACATAATAAATTCAAAAGAACTTGCTGCAGGCTCCAGAAGTGGTTCCTAAAGAAGGTTCCCAGATGCATGAGTAGGTAAGGCAGCTTTCTAGGACTGCGTGTTCTACCCAGAGTTGTATTATTGGCTCTGGTATTTGGTTAAAAATAATTCGCCACATTCCTTTATGGCCAAACCTTAAAGCAAACAGGCACCTATGTACCAAGAGAGGGGTCCATCTTCCAAGACCGTCTCCCCTTCCTTCTCTAAGGTGCTCGTGAGATGAGAAATCTCATTTCTAAGTGGTCTTCCCTGCCTTAGACATAGGTTATAAACAACTTTTTCCCACCCAGTCTACCCCCAAAGTAGGAATATTTCTGCCCAATATCTTTGGTGCATTCCAAGCACTGGGTGAGAGAGCATGACAGGTTAAGAAAAACATAGCTCAGTATCCGCTCCCCTCTCACACCCCCAGCCTGGGGTTGTGCCCATCTCAAGGCCCCTCTCAATCCTGTCACTTGTTTATAGGTGAAACTCTGCCTTTCAGATCCACAACAACCTTAACAAGACCCTCACTCTGGGACTCAAGAGTGAAGAGACTAGAAAATATGAGTCCCTTGGGAACATATTTAAATAAACAGATTCCCCAGACCCCACCTTAGGCATCATGAGGTCCAAGTGTCAAATGCATTCAAAGCTCTCCAAGGAAACTTTAGTGAGCAGTCAGGGTTAAGAAGCTTCCTTAGGTCTGTGATCTGCAAACCTTTTCCATAAAAGGTTAGATAGGTCTTTGCAAATCACATATGGTCTCTCCTTCTCCTCCCCCTCCTTTCTTGTTTTCTTCTTCCTCTGTTCTTTGTCTCCTTCTTGTTCCCCCTTTCACCTCCTGCTCCTTCCTCCCCCCCACTTTTTTTGAGACAGAGTCTCATTCTGTCACCCTGGTCAGAGTACAGTGGCATCATCATAGCTCACTGCAACCTCTCAAACTCCTGAGTTCAAGCAATCCTCCTACCTCAGTCTCCCTACTAGCCGGAACTACAGGTGTGTACCACCACACTGAGCTAATGTTTCTACTTTTTGCAGAGACGGGTTCTTATTTTGCTCAGACTCCTGAGCTCACGCTGTCTTCCCACTTCAGCCTTCCAGAGTGCTAGGATTACAGATGTGAGCCACTGTCTCCCAGCCCGCCTTCTTCCTCGTTTACAACCCTTTAGAAACATGAAAATCTATTCTTAGTTCCCCTGGGCAATACCCAAGTCCCAGGCAGCAGGATGGATTTGGCACAAAAGCCAGAGTTTGTTGACCTCGCCCTAGGTCAATAATTCTCAGACATTGGTCTTTGCACCAGAGATGAGTAGACTCGGCGGTGTGCTGAGAAACAGATGCTCAGAAACAAACGCCCTGATTTATAGCATTTGTTGTCATGGTGCTAATGTGCCCCTCCCGCCTAAGTGTGAACTACCAACATATTGTCGTTGAACACAGAGTTGAGAAGGGATGTTCAGAACTGGATCTCACCAGCCGGTACCAGCCAGCTCCAGCATCACTGTACAGGGATCATCCGGAAGCTGATTAACAACACTTCCCTGGAAATTCTGGTGCTGCCAAGTATGGGAAATGCTGCCCCGGGTTATATGAGGAAACAATCCATCGATACATTCATTCAACAAATGTTTATGAAAAGCACAGCACTAAACTTCAGGGATCCAGAGGTGAATAACACATACCCCAGCCTCCAAGAGGGCATAGTCTAGAGCAGCGGTTCTCAACCTGTGGGTCGCGACCCACAGGAACTGTATTAAAGGGCCGTGGCATTAGGAAGGTTGAGAACTGCTGGTCTAGAGGAAGAGACGTCACAAATAGGCATTTACAGTTTAATCGGGTACAGATGCCCCCGCAGCCCGGAGGCGTGGAGCCTAGTCTGAGCTTCTGGAGCAGGGAATGATCTGTTTGAGAAAATTATCCGTGACTTGGAAATAAGACAGAATGATGTGGCCAACCATGCTATGTTAGAGTATTTTCTTAAAAATCTCACTTTGCGGTCATCTAACTCTCTTGGGGAATGTACCATGGTCTGATAAATTCTTTAATAGGGCCTAGAAATAAAAGTTAGCTTGACAAGGGCCTAGACATAAAACTGATAAAGAGCTAGGCATGGCAGCTCATGCTTTTAATCCCAGCACTTTGGGAGGCTGAGGCTGGAGGATATCTTGAGACCAAGAATTGGAGACCAGCCTGGACAACAGAGTAAAGGCCCATTTCTACAAAAAAAAAAAAAAAAAGTTAAAAATTAGCCAGGTATGGGGGTGTGCACATGTAGTTCCAGCTACTCAGGAGGCTAAGCCTTGGAGTTCAAATCTGCAGTGAGCTATGATTGCACCACCGCACTCAACCTGAGTAACCTAGAACAAGACCTTGAATTAAAAAAAGAAATAAAAAGATGAGGAAAGATTTTTTTTTTCCTATCTGGGAAAGACGTGTAAAGATAAAAACTGACACAGATTACTTTCCAATTCCAATATCATTAAGTTCTTTATCCACTACAGTCAGGGGAAAAAATAAGTAAAAATAACAGTATCGGCTTGGAGCCTATAGCTCAGCAGCTAGGGCGCCAGCCATATACACTAGGCCTGGTGAGTTCAAATCCAGCCTGGGCCTGCCAAACAATGACAACTACAACCCCCACCCAAAAAAATAGCCGGGCATTGTGGCGAGCACCTGTAGTCCCAGCTACTTAGGAGGCTGAGGCAGGATAATCGCTTAAGCCCAGGAGTTTGAGGTTGCTGTGAGCTGTGATGCCAGGGCACTCTACCCAGGGCAACAGCTTGAAACTTTGACTCAAAAAAAATAACAGTATCACCCTCCCTGGCTCTGGTCACCTACATCATAAAACCTTGACTGTTTCCCATAAACTCAGACTCCCTAAAAAAGTCCATCCTATCTCTATTTTTTGCTATGCTACTATCTGAAGATTTGCCATGACCTTTGGGCTTATGATGATAATATTAGAAAAATGATGTTCTTCAACCATGAAAAGATTAATGCAAACCTGATAAATTTGGTCAATTTTGCAGTTTCTTTCCTTAAAGTTCTCTTATATTTGGCAAGCCAGCCTTTCTGAAAGGCTGACTTCCTGGTACTCTTCCCAAATAAACTTTTTCTTTCATGTCCCAAATGCTCCCACCATTTCTGAGTCTGTGACAGAAGATAACTCCAAAGGTTGCTCTTTATTGCCTGGTTAGATATTAACCAGCTGAATATTGCAGTCTTATTTCAGCTCTCTTTTTTCCTTTGTATTAATCCCAGTTCCTGATATTTTCAATGAACCAGTTATTGTTTTTTCTGCTAATTCTCTCATCTATCAGTCGGTTTCAGCTGTATAATAAGAAACCCCAAAACTGAGTGGCTTAAACCCGTTCTTTAATTTAAAATGTTGTGCGTTGAGAAGTTCTTGCAGGCCAGGGTGGCGTGACTAATGTCTATCGGGCTTCTCACTCACCTATAATTAGATGGCAGGACACTTGGCAACTCAATGCTCTAAAGCGCCCTTACTTACACGTCTGGTGATTGGCAGATGCTGACCAGAGGAAGAGGGACAGCTGGACCCTGTGCCTCATCATCTTTCAGGCTAGCCTGGGATTTTTATACAGTAGTGGCTGGGTTTCAAGAGTAAGAACAAGGGCAAACACTAACACACAAGTCCTTTTGAATCTCTGTTCATATTTCATTTTTCACATCCCATATTTCAGTCAAGCACATCGCAAGACCAAGCAGGGTAGGAACTTGTAGACACAGGGAGGTGTGGATAAACTGGGAACCATTACTGTAACAATTCACCAAGCCTTACTCATGAGTTGAATAAAAGTTTGGCATATGCTAACAAAATCCTCTGGGAGTTAATGTTTTATAAGATGCCCATGAAAACCCCTGGAATAAAAAAGGGGTTAGAAAAGCTAAGGGAAAGCCAGTTGTGGTGGCTCATGCCTATCACCCCAACATTCTAGGAGATCAAGGTGGAAGGATCCCTTGAGCTCAGGAGTTCAAGACCAGCCTGAGAAAGAGCAAGACACTGTCTCTACTAAAATTAGAAAAACTAGCTAGGCATTGTGGTGGGTGCCTATCCTCTCAGCTACTGTGGAGGCTGAGGCAGGAGGATCACTTAAACCCAGGAATTTGAAGTTGCTGGGAGCTAGGCTGAGGCCATGGGACTCTAGCCTGGGCAATAGAGTGAGACTCTGTCTCAAAAAGGGAAGGAAAAGGAAGGGAAGGGAAGGGAAGGGAAGGGAAGGAAGGGAAGGGAGCTCCCAGCAGAGGAAAGAGCATGTGCTAAGTCTTAGAAGTGGGGAGGCCACACCTGCTCCAGCAACCTGCTCACTGTGGTTGAAATGAAAAGAAGAACAAGTATGCCTTGACTTAAAACTTCTATTTTATTCAGAAATACTTTTATTTAAACGCAAAGAGATGGGCTATTCACAGCCAGATGGCTGTAATATGAAACTTTAGCTGTTTGTGCTTTTGCCACTTATCTTCGCCCCACTAACAAGGTTGGGAGATAAAGAAAGACCTACCTGCCCTGGAGGAAGTGAGAGCTGGTCTTTGGCTGATTTAGGATCAGGCCTAACAGGCCACAGTGGTTTAAAATAAAGCAATAAGGAGAGAGATGGAAGGACTTGCCCCTGGAGAAAGGAAGGATTTCTCAGAGATGGAAAGGGAGACTCCAAAAAGAAGGGACAAGTGGAAAGAAGGTCTTATAAGAGAGGATTGGGTGATGATCCCAGGGAATTTGCCCAAGAAATGGGAAGGTATGCAGTTGGGAAGAGCTGGAGGTGACAGCGCTGACAAAAGACCAGAGTAAAAGGTCTTGTTCTAGAGTCCAGAGTCTACACAGGCTTCTGCCTTCATGGGTCACTACCCAGGCTCTTCTTCCCAGGGGGCCCATGAGGACTTCACTCTAACAGTATCCCGAATCCAGTGATTTGCCCAGTGCCCAGATTGCTTCCTTGGTTCCTGTCTGAGTACTTCATTGAGAAAAACCACTCCCTATGCCCCCATAAGGCTAAAACAAAGGACAGTTTGGGACCTGGTGTGCCAGTGAGACCACATGATAAGGGAAGTACCCTCCCTCTAATCCTATTCTACCATAACTCTGAATCAGCTAATGCAGCCCCACACTCCCTGCTATGGAAGATTTTATATGACAGCACGGGCCCAGCCCAAACAGCTAGCCTGCTCCCCAGAGGCAACCACTGTCCATCATTTCATGCACATCATTCCAAAAAGTTTGTATTTATACCAAATGACCCATGACAACCACAACCGTATATTCAGATGTGTTTTCAAACCAGGAAAGAGGGGAGGAGAAAACCAAACCAACAATCTAGGTTCTTAGAAGAAAACTGGATACAAGTTGTGTGATCGGTTCTACGAAAATATTGAGTTCTATTATGCAAAGTAACTTGTACACAGGGGTGCATTTCAAAGGCAGAGGGGATGAATGATTTAGCTTAGTTTCTAAAGTTACGCTTCCTTAATTGCAGAAAGAAAAAGTGTCAGTTAGCTTTTACAATTACCCTCCTTGACATCTACATCTCGCTCTCCTGATCACAGAGAGGAAAGAAAGCTAAAGTGGCTTGCAAAGAATGGGCCCCTGGGAGCAGAAAATGAGATTCTCCCCTTAACAGCTAGCAGGGAGGGACAGAGGAGGCTGGATTGACAGAAAGCACAGCTCCAGAGCTAATTAAGTCTGCAGAGGAGCCAAACAGGCCTCCTCCCTGGTTCACTGCCAGCAAGCAAAGCTTTTTGATGTTGCTCTGAAATCTGAGCGGGCAGGGCCAACTTCAGGCCCAAGGAGAAGGGTTTTTATTACTAGTATGGACAGGGGTGGAATGTTAGAAAGGGCCTTGCATAGAATGAAAATCACCATACGAATGGGAAGAGAGAATGTGAGAAAGGCATTTAAACTCTAACCTTAATATCTAAGTGATTATTTTAGTAAATAATTGTATTTCAACCTAAGGGTGCAAGAAATTGTTATCAAATGAGATCTTAACTGTCCAAGCTATGAAGCATGCTACACCTAGTGTCAGCTTCTAGAATTACAAGCCTAGGCATTCCTGGCTTTGGTGGGTCTTGGGATGCTAAATCTGAGCAGCAGTTACCTGCCCATCAGCTTTTTTTTCTCTACAACCTACTGTAATTGTGTCCCCACCTCTGGCTCCATTTTTCAGTCTCTACATAAATAATGCTAATAATATTTTCTTGCATTCGTGTATCCTTTCAGAATGTGCAAAGCCCTTTCATACATATGATCTTGCAATCCTGAGCAGGAGGTGAAAAGGCAGATGTAATTTATCCTCATCTTACAAAGGAAAAAAGTTAAAGAAGGCTCGGTGCCTGTGGCTCAATGGGCTAAGGCGCCAGCCACGTACACCTGAGCTGGCGGGTTCGAATCCAGCCCGGGCCCGCCAAACAACAATGATGGCTGCAACCAAAAAATGGCGGGGCATTGTGGTGGGCGCCTGTAGTCCCAGCTACTTGGGAGGCGGAAGCGAGAGACTCGGTTGAGCCCAGGAATTGGAGGTTGCTGTGAGCTGTGATGCCACAGCACTCTATCCTGGGTGACACCTTGAGGTTCTGTCTCGAAAAAAAAAAAAAGTTAAAGAAGAAAAAGACAGAGTCGCCTGATCCAGGTCAAAGGCAATTTAATGATGGAACCAGTACCAAAACCCCAGGCTTCAAGTTCAGTGTGGTTCCCCTAATTCCCACCAAAGGGTCTTGATGTGCAGGAAACATGGCCCTGGCTTCAATTAGAGAAACCGGCAGTGTTTCAGAAACATGCCAGTGTCCCAGTCCTATGTCCAGAGACTCTGATTTAATTGGTGTGCGGTGATACCTGCACCAGTACTTTAGAGAGCTCATCAGAGTCTCTGGATTAGGTTAATGTATAGCCAGGGTTGAAAACCACTTTTAGACAAATAAAACAGAAAGGATATAAAGCCATTTGCTCACTTCTCAGAGAGCTGTGTCACCACTAAAACACCAGGCATACCAGAGACTACTGTAAATATCAGAGAACCCAGCACTGCCCCTCTGTCCCCATTTCCTCAATACTCACAGACACAGAGGTAGACCCACCAAGGCACCCAGACACACAGACACACACAGACATAGACACCTACACCCAACCACGTCACAATTCATGAGGGACACAGTCTACTTTCCCGGACCAGAACTCTCTGTCCCTCTCTTCTGAATAATCCAAACCCACACTAAATGATCGTTCCCCATTTTCTTATTCTCCCTTGCCAGGATTACAATTCCCCCTTGTGTTTATTGGACACTGTTCATGACTCTTGACAGATACCAGAACTCAGGCAAATCTCCCAAACCCCAGCCCATTCCCTGCTATCTCTGCTCAGAAGACTACAACACTCTCAGAGATCTCAGGTCAGCCCCCCCATGCCACCTGGGAAAATGTTCCCCCAGAGTCGTCCACACAGGAAACTGGAGCAACCGGCTGTCCTGAACTTCAAGTTTCACTTCTGCAAGTCATGCAACTTCTATATTTGGCAAAAACTGGGCTAAAGTCTAGTCAACCTGTCTTCCTCCCCGGACCTGTGTGGCCAGACCCCCCTCACCCTTGCAGAATTGGACCCAGTGCAGACCACATGTACATTGAAGCCAAAGATGCTGGGGTTAATGGAAACAGCCTTGTGAGTGTTCAGACGCTTTCCACACTCTGGGCCAGGAGGTAGCATCCACATCAGGGCTTCTGGTCTCCTGAGCAGGAGTACAGGGCATCCATGCATTCATTCAACAAATAGATATCAAGCACGTACCCTGTGCTAGGCACTGGGTATACAGCAGTAGGCCAAACAGACAAAATCATGTAAGTTCATTTCTGGGTGAATGGACAGACAGAAAACGAAATAAACAACCACACACGTACACGCACACACGTATCAACTAGTGATTGTTCTAAGAAAAAACCAAGGTACAAGAAGGACAGGATGAAGTGCTAACATTTAAGACAGAGCGGCAGAGAAGGCACCACCTGGGTTAAGGTAGTGAGGAGGCAGCATGCGGGTATCTGGGAGAACAGGACCAGCAGACCCAAGATCCCAAGGTGGCAGCTGGCTCAGGGGGCTCAAGAACACTAAGGAGATGAGGTCAGCGGGGAGAGGAAGCAGGTCGGTGAGGCTGTGAAGCCTTTGGCTCTTCCTTTTAGTGATTTGGGGCCATTGCGGGAGACATGCAGAGAAAGGGGCCTGCAAAAAGAGCGTGGTGCTCACTCCTCCCTCCTAGCCTCCATCCTTCCCTCCCTCTGCCTCCTCTCGTGGGCTACCAGAGAGAGTCTGAATGGGCTTCCCCCCATGTCCTTGTGGCCACATGCACCACTGCCCAGGAGGGGCCCGGCTACACCCAGAGCTAGACGGGCTCACGGGCTCTGACCTTTCTGATGGGCCAATTACTGTGGGCCTTGGGACAAGGAGTCCCGGAAGTAAAAGGTTAAGGGGTCTTTGCTGGCATGGATGGAGCTCCAACAGGGTGGGAGTGGTCGGGGAGGGCCGCATTCTGTACCAACCTCTGACCAGGGCCTCACCCAGTGGCCAGGGGCCCATCAGCCCTTCCCAGGGCAAAATGAGAATCTGAGCTCAGAAAAGTTGCTCACCTCCCATCTTCCCCCCCACCCCCAGAACAGAAGGGTAGATTTGGGGCCTGGCCCGCCTGGTAGTGTCCCATGTTTGATGACCCCAGTAATAGTTTGAAGGTCACCCAGGCTGAAAGGTAGAAGTCAGGGACCAGCCACTCACCAGAGCCAACACATCTAACTGGGTCAGGGTAGACAAAGACGCTCTGAAGTGAATGAACCTCAGAAACATCATGCTGAGTAAAAGAACCCAGACACAAAAGGTCACATACTGTGTGAAATCTAATAGATTATACGAAATGTCCAGAACAGGAAAATCCATAAGACAGAAATCAGATCAGTGGTTGGCAGAGTTTGCAGGGATGGGACGTGGAGAGTAACTGACCGATGAGCGTGGGGCCTCCATAGGAGGTGACCAGAGTGTCTTGAGACTGGGGGAGCTGATGGGTGCTGCTGTTGAAGCAGAGTCGTGGCTCTGCGCCTGCAGGCAGTGGACAGGGATGTGTGGGGTGACTGAGAGCATCAATGACGCCTGCTTGGCCAGGCCTCCCGGGCACAGGTGTGGGGCTATGTCCTTTGGGCAGCGAGGGGTCCTCACCTGCAGGCCCCAGGAGCAGAGACTGCCCCTCTCCTGACTGCCCCATCCGACCTTTCAAGAAAATTGGGAAGCACCATGAAGAAGCCTGCTGAGTGCTCATTTCAGATACAGGCCAGATTCCATAGGGGTGCCCACTTTGGAGCCAGATTTTTCTGGAGATCTACGGAAGGAGAAAGGGAACCAGGATGGTAAAGAATCTAAGAACAGGCTTGGTGCCGTAGCTCAGTGAGTAGGATGCCAACCACGTACACCAAGGCTGGAGGGTTCAAGACCAGCCTGGGCCTGCTAAACAACAATGACAACTGCAACCCAAAATAGCTGGGCGTTTGGCAGGCACCTATAGTCCAGCTACTTGGGAGGCTGAGGCAAGAGAATCATTTAAGCCCAAGAGTTTGAGGTTGCTGTGAGCTGTGACACCACGGCACTCTGCCAAGAATGACATAGTAAGATTCTGTCTCAAAAAAAAAAAAAAAAAAGAATCTAAGAACATTTCCTCCTAAGAGGAAAGGCCAAAAGAGCCATGATGTCTTAGCCAGACAAGGGGAAAACTTCAGGGAGACCACAGGTGATGTCTTTGACCATCAGGACATCAGAAAGAGGCCAGATTAATTCTACACGGACCCAGGCAAGAGAATTAGAACAAATAGAGCAAATGAGTGGAATTAAGAACTGGAATTTTCATTGCATGCTAAGAAAAATGGCCTAGGAACGTAAGCTCTGTGAGCAGGTAGGAGGCTAGCTGACACAGTGCCCTCGTGCAGAAAAGGAAAAATCGCTCCCCCCACCCCCCGGCAAGACCACTTACAAAAAGCACCCCTCCAGGCTGCTGCAGCTCTGACCGAGACCAGGGAGTGGGGAGCCCGGGGCTGTGCAGGCCACAACTGCACAACCCAGCTGGGCAGCCCTGTGTGTGAGCACAACGGGCCATCCTGGAAGCAGTGAGTTCAGGATGTCCCAGTTACTACGGCTTCATAAAATAATGATATCATTTGTTTCACTCACAAATCCACAGATTGGGCAGGGCTCAGCAGTAACGGCTTGTCTGCTCCACTCAGCATCAGGTGGGGCAGCGTAGAGAGTGGGGGCAGGAATCAGCGGAAGGCTCACTCTCCCGTGTGCCAGGTGTTGGTGCTGCCTGCTGTCCGACACCCAAGCCAGGGCATCTGCTGGGACACTCACACATAGCCTCTCCACCTGGCCTGGGCTTCCTCACAACATGGCAGCTGGGTTCCAAAGGCAAGAGCCTCAGGATAGAAAGAGCCAGGTGGAAGCTGTATTGCCTTTTGGGACAAGTCTTGAAAGTCACACAGCATCTTTCTTGCCATATTCTATTCATTAAGCCAGTCTCAGGGGAAGAGAAATAGACTCCACCTCTGAACGGAGGGAGCAGCAAGGCTCTAGAAGCACATATGGGACTGGAAACATGGTGGTGGAAACAATATTGTGGAAAATGTCATCTGCCACCCAGGAGGAGACAATGTAATTACCTGTCAGGGGGCCCTAAATGCACACTGCATTAAAATAAAGACATCATTTATTTCACTCACAAATCCACAGATTGGGCAGGGCTCAGCAGGAATGGCAGCTACTGCTCAAACCATCCCATGAAGCTGAGTCCCTGAGAGACCAATTCCTTGATACCATGTTTGTTTCCATTAGAACAGACTGTGGTGGGACAGACCCCCACTAAAACACCCAGTACTAAGGGGCCTCTTCTGCTCTGTGGACAGAAGGGCTTTGAGTCTCCAGCAATCCTCTGACACATGCTATGAAGTATAAGTTCTAACTTAAAAGAACCGGCACTTTGTGGATACATCCTGATGCCTCATAAATATTCCAAAAGTGTGGGCCACGGAGTTAGCCCAAACTGCGTTCAAATCCCTTGCTGTTGCTGTGTGTCTTTGGGAAACTCACTTAACTACTCTGAGCCTCGGTTTCCTTAGCCAGTAAAATGTGAAAGGCACAGAACTGTTGTGAGAATGAACCATGTACCATGGTTGTGACCCTGATGTGACCAAGCAAAGCATTGAGAATGGAGAGGTCGGTGATACTCACACGGAGGCAGCTGGCACTGGGTATGCATCTGTCCCACTGGCTTTCTCTGGGTCCAATTCAGAAACCTTCCACCCCAGGCCCCTCCTATGCCCTGCCAGGTGCTCACCTAGATGCAGCATCCCTGAATGAGAAGCCCTCTGTTCCCAAAGTCCCCCCTTCCCTGCAGTCCTGCAGCTGAGCTGAGAGGGGCTGAGGAGACTAATAGGATTATACTAATGAGGTCGTGGCAGGGGCGGCCTGCCTGCTTCTCCAGTGGCTGCAGTTTCCAGCTGGTGATTAAGAGGCAGGCCCTGCAGGAGGCAGGCTCATTCCCATGTAATTGAATCTCCTCCAGATGCCAGCGAAGGCATGGGGAGGTTAAGTACATTTCCCAAGATCAGAAAGCCAGTCAGACTGGCATCTGAGCTCCTTGGGGATGGTTCCGGGATGCTGGGAAGCGGCAGACTCTTTGCGGATGCACTTGAATTAGAGAGTTACTTCTGCCAGCCAGTGGACGCCCTGGCAGCTGCTCTGACAAAGCACGCCAGCCCCTTCCCTGCAGCCAGTGCAGCCCACAGCAAGGGGCTTGGTGCCCTCCCTGACGGGGACTATAGCACCACGGCCCTCCAGTTGTGCTGCTGGGAGAAGGGACATAGTAGGGAGGCAGCGTGGCTGGGTGGAGAGGTGCAGAACTCCAAAATCCCAGCTTGACCATTTACTACTTGAGTGACGTTGGGCAAGGCATTAACCACTGTGCCCCAGTTTCTCCAACCGCAAAATGGCAATTAAACAATTTTATCTCAGCTTGGCGCCTATAGTTTAGTGGTTAGGGTGCCAGCTGCATACATTGGGGCTGGAGGATTTGAACCCAGCCCTGGCCTACTAAAAAATGGCAATGACAACTACAACAACAGGAAAAAAAAAATAGCCAGGCGTTGTGGCAGGTGCCTGTAGTCCCAGCTACTTGGGAGGCTGAGGCAAGAGAGTCACTTAAGCCCAGGAGTTTGAGGCTGCTGTGAGCTGTGATGCCACAGCACTCTATTGAGAGTGACATAGTGAGACTCTGTCTCAAAAAAAAAGAAAAATTTTACCTCATAGGTTTGTGGTAAGATTTAAAAAATAATTAATGCTTGAGCTCAGGAATTCAAGACCACCCTGAGCAAGAGTGAGACCCTGTCTCTACTAAAAATAGAAAAACGAGCTGGGCATTATGGCAGGTGCATATAGCTACCCAAGAGGCTGAAGCAAGATATCACTCGAGCCCAAGAGTTTGAGGTTGCTGTGAATTATGATGATGCCACAGCACTCTGCCCAGGGTGACAGAGTGCAACTCTGTCTCAAAAAATATAAATAATAAATTAATAAATAAATAATTGGCATAAAGCCCTGGCCAGGTACTCCTTGCTGGTCTCGTCTCTTGGCTCCTGTGCTCCCAGGGGTTTTGCAAAGCAATGGTCCACAAGACCTCAGGATGCCGTTCATACCTTTCTCAGAACTGCACAGGAAGACAGAGCAGCCAGCGTGGGACTCCATGGGGATGTGCAGTAAGCACTTACTATGTCCCAGATACTGAGCTGGTGTTCGCTGATAACCTACTCTGTACACGTCATGACATTAAAGGCAAGTGGTCGCTATATGGGAACAGGTTGAGACTAGGGCAGGTGAGGACGTTCTCCAGAGCCTCGTACCTACAGCCAGCAAGCGATAGGCCTGGCATTTGAACCCATTGTGACTGCAATATTCATGTTCTTGCCTTTAACTGATGGTGGTCTTAAGTCCTAGGAGAGTTCTCTGTTTGGTTCCATTGGTCTGTGTCTCTACTTTTATACCAGTATAATTCTATTTTGGTTACTCTTGCTTCGTAGTATTATTCTAAGTTCAGTAGTCTGATACCTCCAGATTTGTTCTTTTTTGCTTAAGATTGCTTTGGCTATTTGGTCTCTTTATGGTTCCAAATGAAGCTTACTATTACTTTTTCTGATGTCTGAAATATAGAATTGGTATTTTTGATGGGGTTTGTAAATTACTTTGGGTTGTATGGACATTTTAATAATGTTGATTCTACCAATCCATGAAGCTTCTACACAGCAAAGGAAATAATCAACACAGTTAATAGACAAACTACAAAATTCTATAGAATGGGAGAAAATATTTATAAACTATATATACAATAAGGAGCTAATATCCAGAATCTACAAAGAATTTAAACAAATCAGCAAGAAGAAAATAGAAATGCCATTAAAAAGTGGGCAAAAGACATGAACAGAAAATTTTCAAAAGAAGATAGACAAATAGCCAACCAACATAAGAAAAAATGCTCAACATCGCTAATCAAAACCACAATGAGGCACCACCTTACCCCTGTCAGAATGGCCATTATAAGTAGTCAAAAAAGAAATAGATGTCTGTTGATGCAGAGAGAAAGGAATGCCTATATGCTATTGATAGGACTGCGAATTAGTACAATTTCTCTGGAAAACAGTATGGAGAATTTTTAAAGAAATAAATGCAGACTTAATTAACATTCTAACTAACATTCCCAGCAATACTAGTGCTGGGATTTACAAACGTCTTCATATTTAGGAAAATAAGACATGTTATCAAAAAGACTCGAATGTTTATCACAGCACAAAAGTCACAATTGCAAAGATGTGAAATCAACCTAAGTGCCTATCAATTTATAAGTGGATAAAGAAAATGTGGTATACAGCTACTCAGGAGGCTGAGGCAAGAGGATTTCTTGAGCCTAAGAGTTTGAGGTTGCTGTGAGCTATGATGCCACAACACTCTAGCCTGGGCAACAGAATGAGACTCTATCTCAAAATCAAAAAAAAAGAAGAAAGTAAATGTGATGTACACATATAATATATACAATGGAATACTAATCAGTCATTAAAAAATGAAATAATGTCTTTTGCAACAACTTGGATGGAACTGGAGGCCATTATCCTAAGAGAAGTGTCAGGAATGGAAAAACAAACACCACATGTGCTCACCAAAAATTGGGAGCTAAATGATGGGCACAAAGATATGTAAAGGATGCTTGACCTGAGAGATATAAAGGACATTGGAAAGCAAGAAGGGAGAAGTTTTGGGGTAGGTGGGATAAAAACTTACCAATTGGGTATAATGTACACTCTTCCACTGACAGGTACACTGAAGGTCATGTCTAAAGCATTATGCAAGAAACACATTTAACAAAAAATTTGTACACCATTAAAATTTAAAAATTTAAAAAAAGAATCAAAGAAATAAAATATATAGGTTATTGTTTATCTGGATATGTGGTCTAAATATGAAGACTTTTATAAATCCAAAACAGTCTAAATGAAAGAAAAAATGCAATCATCTCATATTCTACATGACATATATAACATGTGTAGATATGACAGTCTACATTCTGTATGACGTATAAAGAATGAATAGCCCTACATTATAAATAATTTGTACAAATAGATAATAAAACACCACTGCTCCAACAGGGAAAAACTAAAAAGCAAAGGATATGAACTGGTTATGTACAAAAGATGAAAAGCAAATAGAAGCATCTGATATTTTTAGTAACCAAAGAATGAAAATTAACATAATTACCATGTACCCTTGCATATAGAATTTGCACATGTTGGTTTTAAGTAATGTCCTGTCTTAGGGAAAATGTGCAGAACCCAGCATGGCAGATAGGAACTTAAGTAGCTTTACCTTTCCAAAGGAGAGTTTTTGAGACAGAGTCTCATGCCCTGGGTAGAGTATTGTGGTGTCATAGCTCACAGCTTGGGCTCAAACACTTGGGCTCGAGTGATCCTCTTGCCTCAGCCTCCCAAGTAGCTGGGACTACAGGCATGCACCACCATGCCTGACTAGTTTTTCTGTTTTTAGAAGAGAGGAGGTCTCACTCTTGCTCAGGCTGGTTTCAAACTCCACCATGCCCAGCTAAAATGGACACATTTTTTGACCTAAGCATTTTACTTCTAGAAATTTATCCAGAAAAACATCACAGAAGTGCCGCCCAAAATGCATCCTCAAGACTGTTTATCACAGTAAGAGGCAGTCAGCTGCACTAATGATGCTTCATCCATAAAGGCGAATACTATGCTGTCTGTTAAAGAGACACGTAGACAGCGCTTTTCAACTGGCGTTTCTGTATCCAAGCGGTTCCTTTGTTTCAGTAGTTGTATCTGGTGGGAGGTGCCCGGAGACCAGAGCAGGTGAGACTGGCGGCTTCCCACCCCCATCCCAAGCAGTCCTGCTCTCTTTTGTCTGTTTTACCTATTAGACTTCTGGAAAAACTCCCCTAATCCATCCCAGCACTAAAAAGTTGTAGCTAAAGTTAAAGCCAAAATACTATTGTAGGATAATAGTATGAGCATTTCATAGGGTCAAACAGGTCTCATTATCACCCGAATTCTGCAGCTCACCAGCTGTGTGATCTTGGGCAGGGTACTTTCTCTCTGGGCCTTGGTTTCCTCAGCTGCAAAATAACAGTGGTTCGTATCTTGTTGTTACTACTGCGAGAATTAAGGTCAGACAATGAAGTTCAAGAACTCATCCTAGAAAAAGTGCTACATATACCTCATTGCTGAATATCACTACGGTCACCTTGGAAGTCCCCACCTTGGGAAGCTATACACCCACGCCAATGCCTAGACCACCCAGCACAGCAATTTTGGGACTCTTTTTCTGGAATGATCACCAGAGCTGTCATCATATGATCTCTGACAAGTAAGTTCGAGAACTTGCCACTGTGCAAACAACTCGGTAAGGTTTCACAACCTTGGTATACCAATGCCTTACTGAGTGGCAGCCATTATTGTTGTTGCGTGATTTTGTGTGCTGTATGACAACCTCTCTGATGCTCATTCCTGAAAAAGAGTTCCAAAATGGCTTTGAAGGGTCATGGTAGTGACATCCAGCAATGAAGTACACAGCACTTTTTCTAGGACAAGTTTTCATATTTAATTGTTAGGCCTTATATGTGAAGTGCACAGAGCTTGGTGCCTAATAAACAACGATGAAGTTTAGCTGTGATTATTATTTACAACAAAATGAAATGCGGAATTGTTCACAGACTCTGGGAGGGCTGAGGCGGGTGGATTGCTTGAGTTCAGGAGTTTGAGACCAGCCTGAGCAAGAGCGAGACCCCATCTCTACTAAAAAATAGAAAAAACTAAAGCAAAAAGATCACTTGAGTCCAAGAGTTTGAGGTTGCTGTAAGCTATGATGCCATGGCACTCTACCTAGGGCAACAGTCTAAAAGAGTTCACAGGTGCACTACACAAAGATTACACACATATGGCAAGAATGTGTGACATGGAATCCTGTGTGGGTCTTGTGTGACAGGGAATGTGTATACAAGCTAGCACTCATTTTTGCTGAAAGGTAGAAATATCAATGGTTCAGAGATAAGGTCCTACTTCCTCTCCCAGAAGGTGCTTTTATAGGTTGCTAAGACTCCAAATATCTGTATCTGCAGGAAAGATCATCTGATATTGAACCCACCTTTTTTTGTGTGTGTGTGCAGTGTTCCCACAGCCTCTACAGAGATAGACTTCACTACCAGCCTACTTGAGAAGTAGGATTTATATCCTCTTCTGCGCTCACCTTGTTCACTAACACTGGATGTTCAGGAGATGATATAGTGGTGTGAATGTGATATATTTGGGAGTCACTAAAGCCAACAGAGAATTTCCTCCAGGGAACTGATGGAAGGATGCGGTATCTCACAGGGTGCCAGAAGCTCCGAAGCCCCGGGTCCTCCTTGGTAAACAGTCCCTTTGACAGACTTTCCTCAATGGTGCTATCTGTGGGTGCAGGGCCCTGACAGGGAGTTATTGTCACATACGTATGTGAGCTGTCACCATTTCACCATCACTCATCATGGCCACCACCCACACAGCAAAACTCCCTAGGGCTGGCAGCCTTTCTCGTGTCAGAGGACCCCTAAACCTCATTCCCTACTCCCAGCTGGCTGGCTCAGGACCTTTAGGAGTGGGGAGATGATTGTCAGTGAGAAGAAAACATGTTTTCTGCACAAGAATCGCTGCCCCGGAGGACAATCAGATACACTTAGTTAGCGAGCCAATGCCAGAGAACATTCTAATTGCTGCTTTTCTGCTCTGAAAGCTGGAAGCCAATTTCTCTGCTCCAGCAGGAAAAGCACTCTCCCCCTACCTGTCATCCCCTTACCCAAAGCTGTCACAGAGGACACACAGGGATAAACTATGTCTCCCCAGTGAAGAAACAAGCTGGATTCCTGCCAAAGCCCACCCTCATGTCTGGGAAGGCCCAGAGTTGGCTGCTACGTGCTGGGGGTGGGAGCCCCGGGGGCTTAAGGGAGATTGAGATGAAAGCTGGTGCAGCAGCTCTAAGTCTTGGGACGACTGACTCACTGTATCAGCAAATAATTTACCATTTGCAAGGTGCTGGTGTCTGGGAGGGTTCGCATTTGCAAGCAGCAAAGGAAGTCATCCCCGGCAGATTTAAGGAGAAAAGAAATTAACTGAGAGGATTTTGAGTGGGTCCCAGAATGGTCACAAACACTGGAGAGCCAGTGGGCAGCTAACGGGGAAGCGAAGCCACGATCATGTTGTCCTGTTGTGGGGAGAGAGGAGGACAGCCAGGCCTCCGCCCCCTGCCGGGTGAACACTGAGTCCCCAACCCACGCCACGTGCTGTCGCCTCTGGAAAGTGGGACTTGCAGATGCCACTGCCGACACACGCTCCCTACTCTCTGTTGCTTTGGGTCGACAGCCTCTGATTCAAAGCCCAAGGTAGGTGAGCCTGGGAAACTAGGAACTGAAACTTCTGGCTCCTATGGGGAAAAGGGTTTCATCTCCCGGCAAGATGATACGGCAGGGGATTCCCCAAACGTAGAGACAAGATGCTGGACGGTCATGACCTTGGAGCACACATGGCTGAAGCGCACAGCCAGACTGGCCTCCAGAGCAGAAAGTCTCAAATGTCAGTGTTCACATGCATAAGAATTGATGGAAATGCAGACTCATCATGCCACCTCCCAAGACTCAGACTCAGTCGGTCTCCTTGGGGTCTGAGAGTATACGTGACCGTGAGATGCTCACGAGTGACGTCTCCATGAGACACGTAATACGGACAGCTAAGAGATGCCAGTACCACGCACAAGGTGCTCTCCGGGCACAGAGGAGGCTTCTACTCCCCAAAAGATGAGCTGAGTCTTGGGGAGTGAGGTGTGGAGGAAAGGGAGCGAAGGGAAGAGGATCATTAGCACAGAGGAACAGGTGGCCGAAGGCACTGGACTGAGACCCAGCACAGAGGCACAAAGGAACTCAGAGGAAGGAGACTTACAATCTACTGCAGAGAATACAGAGGAGAATGCTGTGTGGTCCTGAAACCACCCGCGGTTCCCAAACAACCGCCACCTGGGATCACCCCTCACACGTGAGGGAATGTTTGTGATGGCAGTGAAAAAGCAGAGGTGGGACTTGGATGGAAAAGCACCAGGAGACAGGAGGAGGATGGTGATCGGGCAGCAGGGCAGCCACGTGGGGTGCCCCAGATGCAGCAACTCTGCTGGCCTGCTCAGTGGCCGCTGACAGCCTAGTGTTTCTCATGTTTATACAAGAGAAATGGGAGTGGGGGAGAGGCTGAGGCCCTCCCTGTGGGGGCAGAGGGCTCAGCTCAGTGAGTATAAAGATTTACACAATAGGAAGTAGTCAGGTCTGGGAGATGGGCAGGGCCTGGGAGTCTTCTATTCTGTTTCAAAGGAATTCAGCTTTCTCCTTTAGGCCAATATTTTTCAAAAAAGATCGTGACCCACGAGTGGGTCATAAAATCAGTTTAGTGGGTCCTTGGCCAGCAGTTTTTAAAAGTGATATAGAATAGAAACTCAAGTAAGTATTGATCCTTATAAATATTGTTTCTGTTATATAAATAAATACATTATAAAATCAATTGCAATGTAAAATAAATTTCTTGAAGTAGGTCAAGGTCACAGAAGTCTGAAAGCTTGGCCATGAGCAGCAAGGCCCTGTTTGAAATGTTTTAAGGGGCCGAGGATACAGCCAGATTTGCAATGTCCAGAGATGCCTCTGCGACTAGATGGCTGGACACGGTGTACATACAAGGTCAGAGAGAGAGACCCTTAAGGAAAAGGACTGTGGCCGGCAAGAGGAAAGATGCTAAGGGCCTGAACTTCCGCAGTGCTCTGAGGAGGGGAGAGGAGAGTTACAGGCTGAAAAGGTAAAGTTGGCACAAATGAGCTGGAGGCTTGGAGGAGGCAGTGAGGAAGGGCCCTCCTGTTCCCAGTTCCTGGGTGGGTGACCAGGAGGGTGACGGTGCTGGGGAGCAGGGTGGAAACGTGGAGGAAGCAGAGCCAATGGAGAGGATAAAAAGAAGGCTGGATATGGTGAGTCAGCAGTGCCTGTGGACCCCAAGACCCCAAAGGGGTTTTATCCAGCACTGAGCCTGAGACGCGAGGCGCCTGCCCTAAACCAAGGCCCTCTGATACAACACTCTCTCCAAGGTGGGTGCCATGGGCAGAGGGACACAGACAATTCATTCTGCATGGTCATCCTTGTGAACGAAAATAAAATCTTAAAGCTCCCCCCAGCGACTGACTGACTGGACCCCCTTTCAGCCAAGGGGATCCCTAAAACTGAGTTGCTAGCCATGAGAAAGGAGATCAGACGTGCCTCCTCATGTCCCCTTCCTTCTTGGAGATGTCCTCTGCAACTCATTAACAGGTCGAAGGCTGTGCAAGACACACCTGCAGGTCCTCAGCGTAGATGACAAACCACCTGAGTCTGGACGTGAGTCCTGTAATTTGTCTCTGATTAACAGACCTGTGTCTTAAGCATTCCTTTTCCCTGACTCCTGGTCTATTAGACAGAGACTAACTCAGGCAACTAACCTGTTCTCAAAGAAAGAACCTTTAAGTCCACCTCTAACCTGTGCGCCCCACCCCCACCCCATCCCTGCTCTGAGATGTCCCACCTTTTTGGGCCAAACCAATGTATACCTTTGACATACTGATTTATGAGTGTACCTGTAATTCCTGTGTCCCTAAAATGTATAAAACCAAATGGTAACCCCACCTCTGCAAGTCCACTTGATCAAGGGTTCTCGGGTGTGGATCCACTCAGGATAAACCTTTAAATTCCTTCACAGAGTGTGGCTTTGTTTCTCTTGACTTCCTGAAGATAGAGTCATGTTCCCGCTCTGAAGCATCCTTCCTGGGAGCTGGTTCTTCAGTTTTCCACCAGTTCTGTGAGCCTCCTATGTCCTTCCTGTGCCTGCCCTATCTGATTAATTTACCCAACGCCATTCTCTTACCACCATAAACAGAAAGCCAGTTACTTACCACCAAGAATGAGAAAGAACGCTGACTGGTACGTAACCCACTCTGTCCACTTTGTAAACTCTTGGGGGTGATGAACAAGGAGAGGTTTCCAAGTGCCCTGCAGAAGACTCAGTGCTGGACAGGAATAAAGGATCAGATCTGGACAACACCATCACCTCCCTCAGGCTCATGGGATCCCTTGGTTCATTCATTCACTCGCTTATGAAATAACTTGCTGTGAACTTCCTGGCAGGTGCTAGATCCTGGCTGCCGAGAACAGAGAGGAGAAAACTGTGTGGTCCTGAAACCACCCACACACTGAACTGTGTCCCCAACCAACCACCATTTGGGATCACCTCCCACAGATGAGGAAACATGTGTGATGGCCAGCGAAAACACAGAGGTGAGACTTGGATGGAGAAGAAGCAGGAGACAGGAGGATGGTGACAGGCAGTGGGGTGACCATGAGCGGTGACTCTGCTGGCCTACTCAGCGGCCGCCAACAGCCCAGCATCACTCATGGTTTATACAAGAGAAATGGGGTGAGGAGGAGGTGAGGCCCTCCCTGGAGGGGTAGGGGGCTCAGCTCTCGGGGTAGGAAAACCAGGGCACACACTTGAGATGATTCCTAGCTGGAGTGCTTGCGGACAGATCTGGGGGGCTTAAAAGCTGTGTTGTTGGAGGGAGGGAGGGGAACAGAGTGGACTCGGGGCTCACAAACGCGTGTTGAGTGTCTTCAAAGCCCTGTCAATCCCACTGGCGAGACTGTGCTCGGTGCCCCTCCATGTCCCCATCGCCCCTGTGCTCCTGCAGAGTAAGCCTCCCTTGCTTGCTTGCCTCCCCAAAGCCCTGTCAAATGCAGGAGGACGAGGACGGCATCTTATCCTCTGTGCCCTGTATACAGTGCCCAGGACTCGGCAGATGCTCCATGAATGTGAAATGAACAGATGAAGGAGAGGTCCCTCCTCCCGCCAACTTGCCCCAAGGACTCTCTCCTTCTCTCTTCCCTGTGACATATCAGATGAACGCTATATGACGAATGCTGCATACACCTCCGCCCACCCCAGACTCTGCCACCCTGGCATCTGGCCCCCTCTCCTCGGGGCTGAGTGCAGAGCTCATTTACCCCAAGATAAGCAGAGGCCAGTCTGGTCAAAGTGAGGTGAGCACAGCTTGGTCACGAACCAGGCAGTGTTGGAAAACCCCAGCCTGGCCCTAAGCCTGCCTGCCAGGCCCCAGTGCCCCCCACTGGCACACTCAGGAACCTCCCAGAGGTGCAAACCCTCTTCTGGAGTTCAGCACAGGGGACCTCCCTTTCCCTTGGTCGAGGGCGCTGACCCTGGCCCTTCCAGCTCATTACATTCCTCCAGACCCCTCAGGGTGTGGACAGGAATCAGCAAACCTTCACCAGAGAGTAAATGTTTCAGACTCTGCAGACCAGATGGCCTGTGTTGCAACTACCCAGCTCTGCCCTGGTAGCAAGAAACAAGTGGTGAGAATATTGCAATGAACGGGTGTGGCCGTGTGTCCCAATAAGCCCTTATTTATAGGAACAGGTGGCTGGCCCGTTCTGGCTCCAGGGCAGTAATTTAGAACACAAAGTGGACCTGCCAAGTCCCCACAGAGTCTGCCTCCCACCCCCACCCACAGGACAGAGTTCTAGAGCAGTGGTTCTCAACTGGGGGTGATTTTGCCCCCACAGGGGACATTGGACAATGTCTGGGGACAGTTTTGTTTGTCACATCTAGAGGACAGTTGCAATGGGCGTCTAGAGAGTAGAGGCTGGGGTGCTGCTCAGCACGGGGCGTGTTCGGGACGGCCCTGCATAGTAAGGACTTATCCCGCCCAGAATGTCCTGGTGCCAGGTGGAAACCCTGCTAGTGGCCGTGTTTCTCAAGGTGGGGCTGTCACAGTTAGAACGGCAAATCCTCCACCCTCACCAAATCTCCCGGGACACTGGGGATGGGGCCCAGTGACGGTTCCACAAGCCTTCCAGGTGATGCTGACGCTCTCTAAAGGTGGAGAACTGCTGCTGAAAAGAGCCCCTGCGGGGTGAAGGAAAGGGAGGTGCTGATGGCAGGTGTGGGCAGACTCAGAGCCCTGCCACATGCCAGGCTCTGAGCGGCGATGAGGGGCCCCCAGCCCAGTAAGGTGATTAGGATATCAGGACACACAGAGCTAAGCCTGGAGATGGGAGCGGGTGTGTGGGGGGAGGCGCTGGCAGGGACAAGCACAGAGGATCCAGGCAAGGCCAGGCAGAAGGGTCAAGCAAGACTCCAGGGTCAGAAAAGGGGCTTGGCCAAGCCTAGGGGGGGGGGGGAGGGGCGGAACACGACGGGTAGGGGACAGCGCACAAGGAGGACAAAGAGTGTCTCCCTGGGAAGCTGCGGAATGTGGAGCACATCTGGGGATGGAGGGGGCACCCAGGATGGGCAACAACAGTCAGGACAGAAGAACACTGTTGGCAGCCGAGTCGCCAACCCAAGAATCATCTGCCTGTGCCTGGGTCTTATACAAGACCTGCTGAGTCGGAAAGGGGCCAGGGGACCTACGCAGGGCACCCACAGGCCTTTAAAGCTCCCAGGTGCATCCAATAACAGCCGGTCGAAGGCACCTGAGCTAGAACTGTCGCTGAGGGAACATCCACCCATTATTCCCTTTGTTTCCCATGCCACCACATTTTATAGATAAGAAAATCAAGGCTCAGAGAAACTAAGTGGCTTGTAAAGTTACAGAGCTAGTCGGTGATGAGGCTGAGATTTCAGAGACCCTCCTGGGAGGGGAAGGGACAGGCGGGAAGGGCACAACACAGCTCCTATGCCCAGCTGCCAGGGAAGCTTGGTGATATTTCACCCTTAGACTGCAGGGCAATGGTGAAAAAACAAGGGGATCTTGACTTAAATCCAGCCAGGGAGTGAAGGGCCCCCAGCCTGCAGAGGGCCGGGCTCCAGAGACTGGCCCTTCTGGGCTCCTGTCTCAAGTGGCCCAAAACTGGACTCTGCAGTCCACTCCTCCCCAAGCCTCTGCCTCTCTCCACAGCCTGGGCCTGGGCACACTTCACTCCTTTGCCAGGGTGGTTTCAGTTTTGCTTATGACAGATGCTGCCCTAGGTGGTGACACCTGAAGGGCTGACGGGAGGTCCTTGCAGTTTGCGAAGTGATTACATTAAGAGGCCTCCGCTCTGTGCTCAGACTGAGGTTCTGCAGGTGTTCAGCTTCCCGGTGTAAAAGACAAGACTGTAAAGAGAGAACACTGCGACCCAAGGGCAGGCCCAGGTGTACCACAGGGCACATGGAGGTGAGTCTCAGAAAGCTGCCAGGTGGACGAGCAACTTGCAAAAGGAAGAACAGGGCCCCCAGATGGAAGAGGAGGAAGGGAAAGAAAGGCATCTTGGACAATCTTACTTCCTCTTCCCATTATAATCATAAAAGAGAGGGTTGACTGTCATCTCCATTTTATGAATGAGTAAACTCAGGCTCAGAGAGGTTAGGTAACACGTATCCAAGGTCACACAGTGAAGACATGGCGAAGGTAAGGTTTACACTCCTCAGGCAGGAGTCTACGCTCTCTGCTGGAAGCATGGCAGTGACTAGAAATCAGGAGGGGACTTAGAGCCTGGCTTGCACTCCAGGGCTTGCAATGGAAGAGCAGCCAGCCAGCCACTGTGGCACTAGCCAGGACGCCTCCAACCTCCCTCTCCATGGGGCGGCCCCACCCCTCTCCCACCTTAGTTCCTAAACGTTCTTCTTGAGAGAAAGATCAGCCAAGAGAGACAAACAACAATTCCAAGTTTCAAATAAACATAACCGTGGGAGGTGGGAATTCCTGCACAGGCTGGTCTTCCTGGGAGGGGGCCTTAGCAGGGGACTCTAAAATAGCCACTCCTGCTCTCCTCCCTGCTCCCGCTGATGTCCTAAACTACAAAATACTTCTCAGTTGAATTTTCTCCCTGTGCAAATTTTCCTCCCTGGCATACTTTCTGTTAGATTGCAAGAGTGAACCAAAGATACGTATCTTTACAATGTAATTAACAGGTGTTTGCTCGCTGGTTAATAAAACACAAGCTTCACCACCCCTCACACCTTTCCGTGAACTCCTTCCCAGACTTTTGAAAGCTCCTGGAGATGGAAGTCTGTGCTGCCCAGCCCAGACAATGGGAGTTTGCTATTTGCTGCCAGAGCCCCCCACTGCCCACATGATGTCAGAGCAGCGTTCCCTGCTTGGGAGCCAAATTAACCAGAAAGAAGGATGTACCACTGGGCACACCAGAAGAGCGAACAGTTAAACGCCATTATCTCTCTGCGTAGAATGAAACTGCCCAAGCAGCAGATAGTTTCCTTAACAGGTGGATTTGAGCTCATGGAACAAATAAATGGAAAGAGTGAGCAGCAAAGCTTCTCCCAGCAGCCCTTTGGGAGAAGAGCATAAACTCCTGGAAACAAAGTGGAGGGAGCCGTACAGATGCCTAGAACAAAGAGGGTCCAAAAAGAGGTTATTGGTCAGTGTTCCAAACCAGATCCTTCCTGGATCGTTTTCTTTAGCCACAGTGACTCACTCGCCCTTTGCCAGCTGCACCCAACCCCACCCAGCCACGAACCAGGGAGTCCTTTATGTGGTTCTTTGACTGCAGATGTCACGGAGAGACAGCACATCGACTGGCCCGAATGGTCCAGTCAGACCCAACTTCAAGTGCAGGATTCGCTTCAGGCTTGATTCCTAAAAGAGTCAGTTTTCTAGAAAAGGGGAGGAGGAGGAAATTTGGCGGGATGCTGGGGCCAGCAACTAGGAGACTTGATTCAGAGAGAATTTGGAGGCATCCAATAGGGCTGTAACAAGAAATGGGAACCGGCTCGGCGCCTGTGGCTCAACGGGCTAAGGCGCCAGTCACATACACCTGAGCTGGCGGGTTCTAATCCAGCCTGGGCCTGCCAAACAACAATGACAGCTGCAACCAAGAAATGGCCGGGCGTTGTGGCGGACGCCTGTAGTCCCAGCTACTTGGGAGGCGGAGGCAGGAGACTCGCTTGAGCCCAGGAATTGGAGGTTGCTGTGAGCTGTGATGTCACAGCACTCTATCCAGGGTGACAGCTTGAGGCTCTGTCTCAAAAA
>CAUYRH010004433.1:0-24481 GCA_963574655.1 Perodicticus potto | reverse complement strand
CAAGAGTTTGAGGTTGTAGTGAGTTATGATGACACCACTACATTTTTAACCCAAACAACAGAGATGCAATCTGAAAAAAAATGGACAAAAAAGCCCTAAAAAATTTAGCAATAGAGGCTCGGCGCCTGTGGATCAATGGGCTAAGGCACCAGCCATGTACACCTGAGCTGGTGGGTTCAAATCCAGCCTGGGCCCGCTAAACAACATTGACAGCTGCAACCAAAAAACGGCCAGGCATTGTGGCTGGTGCCTGTAGTCCCAGCTACTTGGGAGGCAGAGGCAGGAGACTTGCTTGAGCCCAGGAATTGGAGGTTGCTGTGAGCTGTGATGCCACAACACTCTATCCAGGGTAACAGCTTGAGGCTCTGTCTCAAAAAAAAAAAAAAAAAATGTAGCAATAGAGAAAGTAGTCAAATAAATAAAAATGCTCACACAACAATATAGTACAAACCAAAGTATGATATATGCTCTAGTTACAGATACTTTTTTTTTTATGTCATTTTCAATAATCAGGAAAACTACTTGTTGGCTTGGATAAAACTTCAGCAGGCTAACAGGTCAATTTAAAGTAAAATATAATTTATATTAGAGAAAGTATACAAAAAGAGCTTTACTTTAAATTCCGTACAAACCTGAATCGACTTTCCATGCTCTAGGTCCTTAGAGCTCTGACAGATCTGGCAATATCCAGGTCAGCAGTAACACTTGGCTCTCCAAAGCCCAGCAGCCATGAGTTCAGTGGGTCTTCTCTGAAGAAGTCCTTCTGAAGGTGGACAAGTGGGCTTTTTACCGAGTTTGGCTCACCTAAGGCCACACCCACTTCTGGTGATTCACTACCGTTTTCCAAAAGAAATGCAAATATATGATTAGGTTCCAAAGAAAGGTATGAAACTGGTTGTTTGGATTCACAAAGTATAGAAAACCACATCCAGGGGAATAATGTACATGGAGTTGAGTCTGATGCTGAAAAGTTCACCTGACAAATGGTTAGATAGAAACTTACATCGAAACAATTTTCATGAAATAATTTTTATTCCACATTTTTTTAAAATTTAGTTTCTTATTCTAGTATTTGAATTCATGATTGCTTGTTAAATCTTTAGCCATTATTTATCTGAATATGTCCAACAATAAAACTTTAACTAGGATAACAAACACGTATGATGCCATGTAACTCTCATTAAAAAAGTATACCAAGGAACCCAATTGTTTTTTGAATAATTGTATGCATAAGAGTTGGTTAAATTACTTGTATGAGGAGTTTTCTATTTATTATTTGCCTTCATTATCTTATGACTATTTTGCTTTAATTGGTTTATGTAAGACTAGATTCTAGTTTTTGGACTTATATATCTTGGTACATAATTTTAAATTGGGCACATTATATACATATGAATGTGCATATACAATTTTGAGAACAATGTGTATATTCATATCAAAATATAATGTGATATAAAGATTATTAAACAAAGTGAAATGTATAAATATCTTTAATAAATACCTTATAAAATTGTATTAACCAGTTTGCCATGCTGCCTGCATTTTGTTGTCATTTACCACAGTTTAACAAATGAACAATGTTCTTATATAAGGAGTATCAAGAAATTATCTAACGTTTTGGGATTCAGGCCCTTTCTATCAATGTTAGAAAATAATCTAAACCTGGTAGACTATAAAAGCAAATATATAAATATTTAGCATTTAAATATTATCACAGTAAAAAAAAAAGTGTGAAAGGCATAAAAGCCAGCATATCTTAGAGAGAGGTGACGAGGTTTTCCATTTACTCAGTACTTAAGGTTGTGAATAAATGTGTGTTCTGAGGAGTCATTTGACTTCAAAAAATGTGTTCTAAGGATATTAAGGAGAGGTTATCATCTGAGGAGACTCAGATGTGGGGGCATTTCTAAAAACTTCAGTCCTCAAAAACTGTCTCAAACATTTTTTAAAATGTGTGCTGGGCGGTGCCTGTGGCTCAGTGAGTAGGGCGCTAGCCCCATATACTGAGGGTGGTGGGTTCAAACCCGGCCCCAGCCAAACCGCAACAAAAAATAGTCAGGCTTTGTGGTGGGTGCCTATAGTCCCAGCTACATGGGAGGCTGAGGCAAGAGAATTGCCTAAGCCCAAGAGCTGGAGGTTGCTGTGAGCTGTGACGCCACAGAACTCTACTGAGTGCAACAAAGTAAGACTCTGTCTTTAAAAAAAAAAAAAAAAGAAAAGAAAAAAATGTGTGCCATCCACATACTGTCTGGTATTCTCACCTGTTGGTAACAATCAGATGAGCAGCTGTGTGAGACACCCTGCTTTGGTGTTGTTAAATGGTGGCTCAGATGAGAGGGACTCATCTGACATTGGCTTGCAACATTACTTCCCAGATTTGGGATTACATCACACATTATTTGAAGCTAATATAAACCAGGCTGTGTGACCTCATCTCTAGTGCAAATAATAAAAATAATATCAGTGAGGTGAATGCTATTTTCACTGAGTTTTACTAAGTGTCATACTAACTTTTCACTTTCCTCCCATAAAACCCAGGCTTCAAAGCTAAGTAAGTCAAAACTTTTAGAATCTGGTGATTATAAGTTGGTAGGGAAGTTGAACATATATGTAAAAAACTGAAAAATGTATAACATGTTAATGAGGAAGAAGTGTCTGCTATGTACAACTGGGGAAAACCAAGTAACTGATTGAAACTGAGATTCTCCCGGTCTCCCCACTCTTCAGACAGCAAACAACCCATGAAGAAAATTGATTAAAAATCCTTCCATCCCTGCTTATGGCACCACTAACCCTTGTTGCTTTGATGCCTTGGTGTCACAGACAATAGGCTTGCTGTTTGAAATTGTGTAAAGTAAAGAAGTCTACAACTCATTATGGTTAAGTAGCAAAGTAAGTTTATTTTTCCCCAGCTTATATAGCTGGTTCTGCATGTAGACATTGTTAATCAATAATCATACAGATACATTGTAAAGCTTGATTATTTTTTCTTAGTGTCTAGAAGTCTATTGATTAACTAGTCTACTTTATTGTATGTTTTTTACTTTACCTAAAATAACTTTCAAGGAGAAACATGCCCTCAGCTGTCTACCCACATTCTGATAAGGTCACAGACTACAGTGGGAGAGAAGGGCTGAATGAATGCCCACTCTTAGAAGTCTCAAGCCATCTAGAGGCAGTAAATTAGAATCTTAAAAGAACACATTGTAAAAGATTCCTAAGACATAACAGTGACCTGTATGCAGGCCCTAGCCTCCAGCCAGCCCTAGATTACAGGAATTTTATCTCCAATGCTCTTCAGGCTATTTAGGCTTGATAGAGTTCTGACTTGGTCTCTGATAGAATGTGTTTAATAAGATTTTTTATTGGCTCACTCTCAGACAGGCTGAGCCATATAGGCTTTCGCCTATATTTCCCCCTTTTTTCTGATAGAATTGTGGGCATTTATATCACTTATCATCACAGCAAATATGGCTGCATGTCTTTCATTTTCCTTTTTTGCTTGATTAACTTTCTTACAAACAATGTATACAATCAAACACAAAATTAACAATAATGCAAATGAACCAACTGAGCTTACAATAAGCCCATTAATCTTAGGTAATGGATTCAATTGTTCAATACCATCAGCAATACCTTGCAAAATTTGATCACCATCAATCTTTTCCAGCTTCTGTTGGAAAGTAGAATGTACTTCATGCTATAAATTAAGAATATCAGCAGTTAAAGTTTCATGGTTTAACAAATGTTTTTTGACTTTTTCCCATGGAAATTTAGTTTCATTATACATAATAGGGGTAATACAAAATGATGTCACATTCCAATCACATTTCAATTTTATCTGCTTCTTTAAACTAATTAAGTCATCACCTAACATAACAACGGCTTATTCTAAATCCAAAATTTCATTATAAAATTTAGTGTCAATCTGTTTTTGGGCAGTCCATATTTGTTCAGAGTTCTTATGCCAATTGGCCACAAAATCTTGAGTCTTGATGTTTTGGGTAAGGGCCACACTAGCTGTTGCAGCAGTTGCAGTTACCGTAATGATCCCCATGATGACAGCAATCAATAGTTCAATAAATTGCTTGTTTCTCTTCAGAATTCAATCTGCCAGCAATTGTAGAATTGATAGCGCGGGTGATTCCTGCCAAGGCCTGTTGAGGCCAACCAGAAGCCACAGCCCTGTGCGTTGTATTAACAGGTACAGTTGTTCCTTGGAAGGGTTAAAACTCACAGAATTGTTAATGAAAGTAAATATTTGACAAGTTGAATGAAACAATTCACCCGTTGCTCCAAACTACATTGCCCTTCAACCACATGAAAGATAGTTGTAAACAGGCTTGAATATATTTAACTTCCTTCATTTCAAACTTCATTTCATATATAATTTTATTTTTATATAAACCTCCAGTCCATGTCTTTAAAAGTTGTAAAGCTGCAGCTACTTTCCAAAGATGAACTTGTTTAGGATGAGTTGCTATACCAGGAGATGGGAGTGAAAACCCACCATTGTTCCAGTGCATAGGGTAGATGACACCTATGCCTGTGGTATTCTTATTGATTGGAATATCAAGCAGAACTGGAGCATCAAATGAAGTTGTCATATTAGGTAGTGGTGCCCAGTCAATTATTTCACCACCAGTAGTATTAATAAGCATATAGGCAGATTCTCCTTTACACTTAGTCCAATGGATCCAATCATGGACTTCTTGGAAAGAATGCATGACACACTTAGGTATTTCAGGATTAGATAAGACATTGTTAACAGGATTCTCTTGTCAAGAGAATAAGTACTCAACATAAAAATCTCACTTAACATGTCAAGATTCTTTGGTTGGCTTTGATGTAAACTGACCCAAGGCTGCATGGCTATATTAAGACAATGTGGCTGATTGCCAAAACAAATTGGAGAACCAGTTACTCCAGTGAGATAGTTAAAAATAGTGGTGCCTTCTTCCTCAGGTTTAAATAGTTCTCTGGTGTCATAAGGACCTGTAAGTCAAGCTGATTCATTAACATATATAGGCACCATGGGTTCCAACTAACTCACACCTCTTAAAAGAGGGGGATTAGGGACATAAGTCCAATACTCATATTCTTGGCATTTAGCTGGAATGGACAGTAAAGTAATAATTGCCAGAAACAAATTAACAGCATTCATTTCCTGTTTTGTATAATGTATCAAACCTTGAGCCTCATGACACAGCTTCTTCACTTGTCCCTAAGTCAGTGAAAGGACTTTCTTTGTTTGAGGTAGAAGGCTGCATCTCTCTTTCCATGTTGGGGTGAGGTTGATCTTTTGCAAGTTGGTCGTCACAATCTCTGGTGTCGTCTTCTTCTTCTTCCCCATAGTGGGTGCACGGCTTCTCTGGGCTGTGTCTAAATTTCAGTTTCTTATCTGGAATCCAAAGTGTAGTAGTGCCTGTAGAAATATAAGCATAACCTCTTCCCCCAGTGTATAACTTCAGCTGGTACCCAAGCATTTGTTAATGTGTCTTTATAGTACACAGATTGATTTAATGGAGGAGAAGTAACAGTAACCCAATGTTTACATGCCAGCGTTTCATCCTTCTCATTCATGTTTAAAAAGTTTAAAGTGAAAAGAGCTGAAGATATTCTATTTCTGGGGGTTACATTATACTGTCCCCCCCCCTTTTGTTCTGCTTCAAGAGCATTTCTTTTAATGTTCTATTTTGTCTTTCAATGATGGCTTGTCCAGTGCTATTACCTGGTATGCTAGTCACATGCTTTATATTATGTAATTTAAAGAATGCTTTACATTTATTAGAAACATAGCAGAACCATTGTCTGTTTTTATAGTTTACAGTTTACCCATTACTGAGAAAGCTTCTAATAAATGAGATATTACAGCATCTACTTTTTCAGATGACAATGCTGAGGCCCAAGAGAAATGGCAATAAGTATCAACAGAATGATGAATATATTTAACTTTTCCTAACTCTGGAAATTAATTGACATCCATTTGCCATAATTGATTATACAGTAACCCTCTAGGGTTAACTCCTTCAGGTAAATGAGGAGCTGCTAAAGGTTAGCAAGTAGGGCAGGAGCATACCATCACTTGTGCTATATGCCAAGAAATATCATTTCTTATCTTTAAAGCCTGAGCATTAGTGTGATGTGCAGTATGTGCATGCTGAGCTGTTGAAACTGATCCCACTAATTGATCAACATCTTGATTTCCCATAGAAATGGGGACTGGTAAATTAGAATGAGCTTGAACATGAGTAATGTAAATTGGAAAATTTCTATTTTTAATTAATTGTTGAAGAGATAAAAACACCAAAGTTCTTCAGCATTAGTAGGTAAAGTCACTGTTTCAATGTTCTGTACCATATAAGTCCTATAAAAGAAATCACTAATAATATTTAAACTTCAATTAGGATAGTCAATAATTGGATATCCTTCAATTAGGATAAAACAATAGCAAATAATTCTGCCTTTTGTACAGAGTTATAAGGAGACTGTTGTACTTTATGAGAATGAGGACACATATAACCAGATATGCCTAATTTATTAGCATCTGTATAAAAAGTTTCTGCATCTGGAATTGGTTCTAATTTTACTATTTTAGGTAAGATGCAATTAGTGTTTTTAAGAAACTGAATTATTTTATCTTGGGGAAAATGATTATCTATAACACCAATATAATCAGACAATGCAATTTGCCTTTCTGTGTTGAGTATTAACAAATTTGAAATCTGAACATTAGTTAAAGGAACAACAATTTTTTCAGGATCTCTTCCTACTAATTGCCTTAAATGTTGTCTGCCTTTTAAAATTATAAAAGCAATTTTATGAGCATAAGTCTCCATCTTTTTAGAAGCCTTATTAGGTAAAAAAAAAACACCATCCTATAAATGCTGTATCTCGTACAATTAATCCTATAGGAGAATGCATTGATGGGAATACATAAATATAGAAATTATTTAATTCAGAGATTCGATTTAACTGAGTATCTTGAATATGACTTTCAACCCATTGTAACTCCTTTTCAGCTTTTGGAGTAAGTTGTCTGGGACTGTTTAAATTAAAATCTCCTTCTAATATAGCAAACAAATTACTAAGGGCATAGTAGGAATTCCTACTGTTGGTCTTATCCAATTAATATCACCTAACAATTCTTGAAAATCATTTAGAGTATGAAGAGAGTCTCTTCTAATTTGGACTTTTTGTGGAATTGTATTTTGAGCTGGTATACGATATCTTAAATATTCCCAAGGCTCCTTGGTTTAAACTTTATCTTCTGCTAAAAGAAGGCCATAGTCTTTAAATTTAAAATAAGCAAATTGGTATAATTTTTGTAAATTATTAGAACAAGGATGAGCTAATAATATATCATCCATATAATGAAAACAAATGCTCTTTGGAAAAGCTTTTCTAATTTCCTGTTGATCTACAAACAATTGACACAAGGTGGGGCTAATGAGCATATCTTGAAGTAGGACTTTACATTTAAATCTTTGTGTTGGCCTTTCATTGTTTAAAGCTGGAACGGTGAAAGCAAAGTGCTCCACCTCTTTTCTTTGTGGATGTTTAAAAAGCAGTCTTTTAAGCCAATAATGATTATTGGATAATGTTTACATATTAAAGTTGGGTTAGGAATCCCGGGCTATAAATGCCCCATCAGTAAACTGACTGCATTACTTTTTCTTAAATCAGTTAACATTCTCCATTTCCCAGATGTTTTCTTTATTACAAAGACAGGTGAATTCCCTGTGCTAGTGGTATTTTCTATATGTCTTGCTCATAATTGCTCATTTACTAGCTGTTGTAGTGCTTCTAGTTTTTCTAAAGGCAGGTGCCACTGCTCCACCCATCCAGGTTTGTCCGTTTTCCATTGTAAAGAAAGGGCGAAGTGTCAAGCAAAAGCCCCTATAAAAAAAATCCTCTGACAAAGGAGGCAATACTAAGCCTGTTTTATCATGGCTAGCTCGTGTTATTTCAGGTTTTCTAGTTTGGCTATGTTGAGAGGGATCATAGACCATATTAAGCATCATATTTTTAGCAGCTTGGGAAATTGTAGGTATTGAAAGCATAGCTCCTCATTGTTTTAAAAGATCCCATCCCCAGAGCATAACTGCAATGGGTGCAATGTAGGGGCGTATGCGAGCTGCTTGCCCATCAGGTCACTGACAATCTAAAGTATCAATACTTTGTTCAATATTAGACATTGTTCCCATTCCAATGAAAGTAACTTTTATTTCAACTTTAGGCCAGCCCTCAAACCACACGTAAGAAGCAATTATTGAAACATCAGCAACAGTATCCACTAACCCTTTCATTTGAATATTGTCTTTGAAAGTCACATTGCATTGAGGGCATGAATTATTAATTAAAGTATGCCAAAAACTTGTTTGCCTGTACTTCCAAATCCACCCTCTTTGATAACTAGAGCTGCTTTGCCTTTATAATAAGGTCAAATCAGGATTTGAGCCACACGATGTTCCGCAAACAATTTAATATAGATAGTGACTGAAGCCATTATTAAAATTTCACCCTTTTAATCATCATCAATGATTCCAGAGTGGACATTAAGTCCTTCCACAGTAAGGCTGCTTCTTCCTAAAATAAGTCCTACGGTCCCTGGGGGAATTGGGCCATATACTCCCAATTTCTTAGAAGCTTCTCCGCAGCTAAGATTAACATCAATTAAAAGTGGGAGGTCTAAAGTTGCGCTTCCTTGAGTAGCGTGAAACAAATCCTGTACTTGAATTTTAGTTTCCTTGTTTACCTCTGGTTCTAATTCTGATTCATCTGAGCATGGGTTTTGCCATTACTGACAGGGAACTACTAGCTTGAATTGTTTATCTTGGTCCCTCGAGCTGGGCCCGTACTGAAGTTTCACTGATTTTCAACAATATTAGTGGAAGCTTGCTCTTAAAGAAGAGGAAAAATATTGCCATCTTTGTCTTTAATGGAGTGGCATTCATTTGTCCAATGCCTCCCTTTATTAAAGCATCTACAAAGCCCAGCAGTTTACTTTTGTTTCTGTCCTTCAGACATTCCTTCCTAACATGACCAGTTTTTCCACAATTAAAACATTTTGCTTTCCCATTAGCCAGCAAGTCAGAAGCTAAGGCTGTGGCATGGATATAAGCTTCAAATGTGCTTGAGCCGACCTCACAGCAGGCATGAATATACTGATCAATTGTTAAATTATCTTGATTTTTAAGATCCGCCATGGCACTGCTTACAATCCACATTTGCATTTTCAAAGGCCAATTGTAAAAGTAACATTTTGTGAGCCTATGGTCCAGGAACTGAGCATTCAATTGCTGTTTGTAAATGAGCAATAAACTCAGAGAATGGCTCATTATTTCCTTGAAATGTTTTGGTAAAATATTGTGAAATCTCTCCTTTCTCATCAAGGCACTGCCAGGCTTTGAGACAAATATCTTTTATTTGTAAAAGTAAAGCATTGGTATAGTTTGTTTAACATTCAAGGCTTTCATATTCACCTGAACCCATTAATTGATCAAAGGAAGAGGAAGGAGGTACTTCAGCCTGGTTTCAATTAGCTTGTTTCTTAGCTTCCACAGTCCACCAAGATCTGAATTAAATATACTGCCCTGGAATTAAAGTAGTGTGGGCTAAATTGCCCCAATCTTCTGGAGTTAACAAATTGTCTCCACAATAAGCTCCTCGTATGGCCATTACATATGAGGAATTAGGACCATATGCAAAACCAGCATCTTTTAAAACTTTTAAGAACTTCACAGTTATGGACACATGAGAAACATGAGCATGACCTTCAGTTTCAATTTCTCTTAAAACAGGAAACACCACAGCACACTAAAGTTTTCTCCTGTTTCAGTAGGGTGGGACTCCACCTCCTGAACAATCTTTAAAGTAGCTGAATTAGAAGGGATATGAAAACGGGTAACTATCTTGGATCTGGGGGTTAGGCCATACCAGGTAAATTCCGGGAGGAGCTGTAGGTTTATATGGACCATCTTGCCATTTAAACAGCTATCTGGGAGCCATGGCAAGAGGTCTCAGAGGCTGTGGCTCTGGAGTCTCCCAAGATTGGGTTGGAGCAGGAGGTCGGGAAGCCACCGGGACAGTCACATATCAAGACACCCCTTTTTCTAATGCCTGGATTCTTTTCTCTATATTCTGAAGCTCTTTAGTTAAAGTCTTTTTAATGTCACCCTTTTCTTCTGTGTCTGAGTGACTAGTGACAAGTGAGTCACTATCAAAATCAATAAGATCTTTATCTGAGGTGTTGACAGGCTCCTCTTTCTGCACCACTGAGCATGTGAATCAGGGGTCTGAGGAAGCTCATCAAAAACTGGTTCTTCAGGGGCCTTTTCCTTTTTTGATTCGGGTGAAGGAGGTATTTCCTCCGTGTCAGAACCTGACTGAAAAGGCTCTAAGGTGACCATTACCAATTAATATGTTCCCCAAACGTTCTGACTTATAAAGTCACCCCTCTGATGGGCACGCCTGAGTGCTCTTCCTACCCTCTTCTATGTTTTTATATTTAATTGATTTTTCTTTTTGGGTGAAAACCAGTAACAATGCTTGGCTACCACCTGAAACAACTTTCTTAAATTATTAGTTTTCACAGTGATGCCCGTATAATTAATCATGGTTTTAAGTAAGACAACATACTGGTCTTCTAAGGATTGAGAGTTCCCCATATTCCTGTTTTCCTTTACAATTGCCAAGTGTCTTGCGTACATACAGCGTGACCAGAGCCACTTGGTTCCAAAGTCCGAAGCCTACCTTAAGCGTCCACCAAATGAACTGGAGAGTGTCCACGAAGAAGTTGGACATGCTGTCTCCGCGGAGCTGACCCTGCTCGGCTGCAACAAAATGTTGCGTTGATGCCTTGGTGTCGCAGAGAATAGGCTTGCTGTTTGAAATTGTGTAAAGGAAAGGAGTCTACAAACTCATTGTGGTAAGTAGTGAAGTAACTTTATTTTTCCCCAGCTTATATGGCCAGTTCGGCAGGTAGACATTGTTAATCAATAATCATACAGATATATTGTAATTATTTTTCTTAGTGTCTAGAAGTCTACTGATTAACTAGTCTACTTTATTGTATGTTTTTTAGTTTACTTAAAATAACTTTCAAGGAGAATCATGCCCTCAGCTGTCTACCCACATTCTGATAAGGTCACAGACTACAGTGGGAGAGAAGGGCTGAATGAAAGCCCACTCTTAGAAGTCTCAAGCCATCTGGAGGCACATTAAAAGAACACATTGTAAAAGATTCTTAAGACATACCAGTGACCTGTATGCAGGCCCTAGCCTCCAGCTAGACCTAGATTATGGGAATTTTATCTCCAATGCTCTTTGGGCTATTTTGGTTTCATGGAGTTCTGACTTGGTCTCTAACAGAAGGTGTTTAATAAGATTTTTTATTGGCTCACTCTCAGACAGGCTGAGACAAAGATATATAGGCTTTTTGCCTATAAAACCTATCAAAAAATAAATAAATAAAATCTACCCTTTGCCATGTGCTAATTTTAGGATATTTGACAGATGGAAATTAAATCTGTTCCCTGAGACAAACCTAAAATAAACATAAATCTAAACATGGATATTTGAACAAACATACCTTTTAGGCTAAGAAAATATTAATATTATAAATATCAAGTAAGTAGGAAACAGACTACAGGCTGGACATGATAGCTCACACCTATAATCCTAGCACTGTGGGAGGTCAAGGTAGGCAGATTTCATGAGATCAGCAGTTTGACACTAACCTAAGAAAGAGGAAGATCTTGTCTCTACTAAAAATTAAAAAGAAAAACTAGCTTGGCATTATAGCAGGTACCTGCAGTCCCTCCTACTCAGGAGGCTGAGTCAACAGGATCTCTTGAACCCAAGAGATTAAGGTTGCTATGAAATATGATGCCACGGCACTTTACCTCGGGCAAAAGAGAGAGACTCTATCTCAAATAAAATAAAATGAAATGAAATAATGAAAAAGAAAGGAAAGGAAAGGAAAGCAAAACAAAGAAAAGAAAAGAAAAAAAAAACTACATATGGCCTCTCTGTGAAGTCTCGAGATTCCAATGGAAGTTCAGCTTGCACCAGTCTACTCACCTCACTAACAGGACCTGAGACAGGTGGAGGATGACAAGAGAAGCCAGGGCATTAGCAGCCTTCTGACTGTTACATGGATTTTGCATGTGTCAGGCTATTGTTGGGATCCTATCAAATTTTGATACCATAAAATCCTGTATAGTATAGTTTTCTACTGAAAAAGAGTGATGAAGAGGACTGTTGAGTCTCTTTATCAGATGTTGAATAAAAAGTTTTAAAATTTCTGTCAGTGCTACTTAGGATTTTAGAAACATTTAATTAGGAAAAACACCAAAATCAGGCTCACATCTCCATCTCCTCTGCTCACCTCTCTTTTCCTCTCCTCTTTCCTTCCTTTCCTTTCCTCTCTTCTTTTTTCCCTTCCTTTCTTTCTTGTCTTTTTCACATAGAGTCTCACTCAGTCACTTAGCCTCTGTCCAGGCTAGAGCACTGTGGCATCAATCTGGCATCAATCTAACTCATAGCAGCCTCACACTCACCGGTTCAAGTGATCTTCCTGCCTCAGCCTCTGGAGTAGCTGGGACTATGGACACCTACCACAATGCCCAGCTAATTTTTCTATTTTTAGTAGAAACAGGTTCTCACTTTTGCTCAAGCTGGTCCCAAGCCCCTGAGCTTGAGGGTTCCTCCCACTTCATCCTCCCAGTGTGCTAGGATTACAGGCGTGATCCACCACTCCCAAACATGTTCCTGTACATTCTAAAAAGCCACATTGGAAGGGTAATCAGGGTAGGGATATGGTTAGATTTGTATTTTAGAAAGTATTCTGCTCCCCTTTTGGGGAGGGACATACTAACTAAAACAGGAACTTTTCCCTCCTGGAGATCCAGTCATGATCAAAACTCTTCCCTCTAATTCACCTTCACTGACCCCAACTTGGGAAGTCCCCTTTCCTGTTATCTTGTCTTCTTCTACTGTTAAAGTGCCTTCCTTTTATCTATGCTTGATGACAACATGTTAGATCTTGCCCTTAGTGTGAACAGTTCAATCATGATGGAGATGCTGCTGCTGATCTTCATGGAGTTTGTGGAGCCATGGTAGCTATCCCCCAGAATACCTGCAGCTTATGATCCAGAGGTAAGTCCTGGATTGTGCACCAGTGTTATAAATATTTAGGGGCTTACTATGGACCTTTATAGAATGTTCTTTTTGCCAAGACAGAGCAAATATCCACCCCTTAACATAGGGGTCTGGAGAAAAACAACTCCACTTGTACAGACTGGGACTCGAAACGAGGTGAGTTTCCTAAAGGATAATTTAGAAAAACTATCTAGGACACTTCTAGATAGTTTTTCTAGAAAAAAAAAAGTGAATGTGGTGTGTCAAAACAATAAGAGCAACAACAACAACAAAAAATATGTCTACCACAACCTCCTTATTTTATTTCTATTTTCTTGTCCAGAAATAGAACCCTTCAGTGTAGGGTTGCTAAAAAAATGCAGTCTGGAAAAATCCTGGGAAGGACAAAACATGAAAAAGTCATGAGCAAGGAACTTGTAGAGGTGAAGAATCAGTGTAGAATAGCAACATTCATGTGGACAGACAAGCCAATAACATGGCCTTTCAATTCTTCTATCTTCCCTTCTTAGAATCCTTTGCCCCTATTCCCATTCAGTTGACTGCCACACCCAGAAGTATCATCAGGAATACCTCCAACATCTGTAATAATACAGTTTGACATTCCATCCTTTAACCTAATCCATTTATTTTTTCCCTCACCTTGTCATTGTTTAACTCTGGACTGTTAATTTTTCTACTTACTCATCAATTTACCAAGTTCTTCATTTTCTCTGTTGTCAAGACAGACTTCAAAGCCTATCAGGTAAACAGCATTTAAAAAGCTCCACTTCAGATTGTCCTCACCCAATCCCCTTTAATTTTTCCTATTAACAAAAATCTCAACTCACTGCTTTCACAGAAATGTCTTCCTATAAGTGGCTGATCATTATTGGATTAAATCTCACAAGTCTACTGATACTATGACAAAATTTATGATCAACCTTAGCATTATTTAAAAATAATTCTCTCATGCATTCTAAAAATAGGTGTTTGGTGCTTACTAATAGTACATAAACAAACAGAGCTTAGGTCACTTTTTTTTTTTTTCCAGTCCTCTCTCTCTCTTATGTGCTATTCAACTCTGTTTCAAACTTTCTGTAGTAGTTTGCTCAAATTTAGGCCATTTCTACTTGCTTACCAGATGTATTGGACTCAATACTCACAGAGGAGCTAGAAATCATTAGATAGACATTTTTTCATTAAAGCTTAAAAAAAACACAAACCTTTAAACAATTCTGTCAATCTCTCCCTCCCTCCTTCCCTCCTTCTCTCTCTTTCTCTCTTTCACTCTTTCTGTTTTTCTTTCTTTGACAGAGTTTCATCTTGTTGCCCTCGGTAGAGTGCAGAGGCATCACAGCTCACAGCAACCTCAACTCTTAGGCTCAGGTGATTCTCTTGCCTCAGCCTCCTTAACAGCTCTGAATACAGGAGCCTGACACAATGCCTGGCTATTTTTAGAGACAGGGTCTCATTCTGACTCAGGCTGGTCTCAAACTTGTGAGCTTGGGCAATTTACCCACCTCAGCCTCCAAGAGTGCTAAGATTATAGGCATGAGCCACCACATCTAGCAACAATCTCTCCTGTCTTTTTTTTATCCCTGTTATATAAAAGGAAATTTCTTAGATGGGAAGGGGAGATGGCTGACTAGATACATCAGATGGTACACTGTCCCAGAGGGAAGGAAAGGTTTCATATAAAGGGTAGTAGGGAAGGGCAAAGCTTGGGTAATAGTTTTGGGGAGAATGTGCCAGAGCCTGCCAGAGATTTCATGGGAAGAAATTGTTCAGCAGACCAGGAAGAAAAAAAATATCAGCACAGATCAAACCATGGAGAAGGTCAGAGCCTAGGTCATTTCTCCTTCTCTAACACCTCTGGTAGTCACAGTAGGCCTCCAAGCCACTTGGGAGCTTTTCCATCTACATGGTCCTGAGGGATGCTGCCACGACTTAACTGCAAATTTCTTGAAAATAAAGCACTGGGCTTGCGGTCCTTTTGAGGTTGTTGCCCATAGTTGCAGTTTGGAACTGAGAAATTGGGTGCCATGCTGCTTCTCAGCTTATATTGACCCTTTGTTCACCCCAGGGAGCTATGTCCCCATAATTTTCACATTATCTGTTCCCATATAAACAGTTCCCAACTCTTGCTCAGATTGTGGTAGGCCCCAGAGAATTTGTGTGACCCCAGGGTGTTGGACATTCCATGCAGTTGTCCTTGCAGGCATGGAAACCAGAAGGGGGGCTGGCATTCAGACATTTTTCCTCCTCTTTCCCTCCCTTTCACACTGCAGGGTCAAGAGATTAACTGAGCCAAAATCCTCAAAAGCACCTCCTCCCCTCTATGTCTGCACCCATGACTGTGAGGTTTTTACAGGGAAAAAGACCTATACCTTTCCGTTTGAGGACCTTCAGTGGACCTAGAGATGCTTAGTTTGGGAGCTCTCTACTTGCTGGCACTCCCAGGAGTTACCTACTGGCAGGAAAGCCATGAAGACTGGATACCATTTCCCCAGGACTTGATCAGTTTACTTGGAGACACAGAACAAAGATTTAAGAATTAAAATTAAAAGGCAAGGGAGTTCACTTGGGCAGAACTGTCAGCACAGTTCCAAGCTGCAGCAACCTGAGGAAGCATTCATTCCCCACAGGAAAGCTGCACTTTCATACTTTGGAGTGGGACCTCAGGCCAGGAAGTTCCCAACCTATGGCACCATCGCTGGTACACTCAGAGAACTCAGGTGCCTGTATGAAAGCAGACACTGGAAGGAGACTGTGGGGCAGGGAAGGAGGAAGAAGAGGTAAACTCTCCCATGACAGTCTGTGAACCCCAGAGGGTCCCTTACCAACAGTCAACCTTTCTACTGAAGCTGCTTCAGCCCTATCCCAGTGCCTTTCCCCAGTAGCCTGGAAGCTGACCTCTGATCCTAGACAAGGAAGTTCTGGGGCCTAACTCTGAAGGCCTGCCTGTACTAGTCTTAAACAGCCTTGATGCTCCATACTCCTTTCTGTTATGGAGAACAAGGAATACCCTGGGAGCACCAGAGACCTTCTCACTGCCTGGAGCATTTGAGTGCTTCTCCTGAGGAGCTAAAGCATGTCACGTGCCCCAAAGAACAATACTACAGCTGACTTTTTCTGGCTAGCATTAACTTCTAATAGAGACAACAACTTAAACAATCTATTGTAGCACCTACTGATTCAATCAATCAATCACAGGGCATAACTGTTTCCTACTCACAATCACCACCTGTCATCTCAGAGATTAAGCTGGGTGTTCCACTATAATTCACAATGCTGAGAGGAGGTGATAATAGCAAAACAGAGCAACCTACAAGAGTGCCCCTTTTCAGGGGAAGAGTAAAGGCATCTTGAGCTGTGAAGAGACTCTGGCAACCACTGCAGACCTTTGGGTAGATTAGAGAGATGTTTAGAGTCTGAGAAGAGACAATGCACCGGAAAGGAGGTATCCAATCTCAAGTCTCAGGTGCATGGTGCCACATCTACTTGGGACTAAACTTTAAAGCAGTAGCCTTTGTCTCATACCCTCTGGGTCAGAAAGAGAGCAGACAGGAGAGATGCTCCCACATGCCATATGCCATTATAGGAGCCGGCACCTCTCATCCCCATTATGGGATCTGAGCAGATGGGGGATAGAAGATGCCTGAGGCATCAACTGGGAAGCCTGAAGCAACTGACTCCACAGCTGACCAGTAGCCCCAGCACACCTCTGTAGTCCCTAGATCACTGGTACAAATCCCCACATGCACAAATAAACATTAGCAGTCTCCATGATGGAGGAATAGCCCACCACATGTAGGGCTTTGCCCCTGTAATGCCCAGATCCAGCTTTGACACTCTTACTGTGCCCCAGCCTAAGCTCTCCCAGGTGACTTCAGGGTCTACCCCCAGCCCTCAATATCACCAGAGTGTCTGAACCACAAAACCTCATTTCTGATGAATCTCCGCCACAGCTGCTAGACTGGTGGAACCACCCTGAGGTCGAATATTACACCAGGGACTCACCCAGTGTTGAACAACTATTATAACTCATTGCCTCTTACAAACATCATCTAGCTGTGGCTTGAACTGTGCCAATCACAGGTAAGCAAGAATAGCTGAACCACAGGGTTTTAGCACACATGCCCCTCCTCCATTGCATCAACATTTCAGAGTAGGAAAAAGCACCCTTTAGGGACTGCACCTTCTTCTAATTACCCAGGAGAATTTCCAGCAAAGGAGATCAGATGCCCTGGAAACCAGAGCTGAGAAAAAGGATTCAGATGAGAAGAAAACAGAAAAAGAACAAATGGCAACATTAAAAAGTAAGAGAGTCTGGCATGCCCAGGGGATCACAATGGAACTATAGTAATTGACTCCAATAAGAAAATTGCTGACATGATAGAAATGGAATTCAGAATATGGATGGTAAATGAGATGAATGAAATGGAACAGAAAATTGAAAACTAACAAAAAGAAGCCAAAATAAATATTTTAGGAAATAAATGAAAAAAGTCACTAAAGAGTTAGACAACATAAGATATAATAGAACTTAGAGAAATGAAGGGCACAGGCCCCATATACCAAGGGTGGTGGGTTCGAACCCGGCCCCAGCCGAACTGCAAAAAGAACTTAAAGAAATGAAAGAGTCATTTTGGGAATTTCAAAACATAGCACAAAGCCTCAACAACAGAGTAAACCAAGGAGAAGACCTTCAAGACAAGGTTCTCAAGTTAACTCAATCATTCAAAGAGGCAGAGGAGAGAATAAAAAAGAATGAGCAATCATTGAGAGAGATATGGGATTATGTGAAGTGAACTAATATACAAATTATAAGTATCCCTAAAGAAGAAAGAGCTAAAAGCATGAAAAATCTATTTGAGAGAATTAATGAAGAAAAGTTTTCAAAGATTCAGACATCCAGATATAAGATGCTTATCAAACACTGAGAAGATTCATAGGAAGCAGAATAGCTCTATGAAACAGAATAATCAACCTGGTTCAAAGTCAAAATTAAGAAGAAAATTCAGCAAGCAGCAAGACAAAAGCAACAACTAACCTACAAAAGAAAAAAAAAAAGAAAATAATGGACCTAAAACAGACTCTATATCAAATGGAACAGACATTCATAGAACGGTCTACCCCAAACTACTAAATATGCATACTTATCAGCAGCACATGGGAAATTTTTCAAGATTGATCACATCTTAAGCCACTAAACACGTCTACAATAATTTAAAAAAATTGAAATCATAACATACATCTTCTCATACCACAGTGGAGAAAAGCTACAAATCAGTTTTAAGAGATGCATTCAGATCTACATGAAGTCATAAAAATTAAATAACCTTCTATTGAATGATTACTGGCTCTAGAATGAAATGAAGATGGAAGTCAAAGAGTTTCTTGAACTGAACAACAAAGGTGATACAAGCTATCAAAATCTATGGGAATCAGCAAGAACATTGCTAAGGGAAAAATTCATAGCCTTAAATGCCCACATCAAAATGACAGAAAGATCACAAATTAACAACCTAATATCATATCTTAAAGAATTAGAAGAGGAAGAGCAAATAAAACCCAAGGCCAGCAGAAAAAACAAGTAAGAAAGGTCTGGGCAGGACTAAATGAAATGGAAACAACAAAAACAACAACAAAGGATCAACAAAAAAATCTCTCTCTTTATCCTTTTAAAACATTAGTAGACCTCTTGCTAGATTAACCTGGAATAGAATAGAAAGGACAAATAAGCTCAATCAGAAATTTTTTTTTGTCATTTGCTATTTTTTAATATTTACAGTTTCTTTATACAAAGTTCTGTACATAGACATAAATATACAGAAACAAACCCCATCAACTGTCTGCATCAGTAATTGTCACTGGTGGGCTCACCATTTATAAGGAAGACAAAATTCAACACAACCTGTCACAGAGACTGTCCTATCAGCAATGACTTCTAATTTAAAAGGTCACTATTGGGCCTCTTTATCAATATTGCTTATCATCTAAAGGTTTTTACTTACCAACTAGCAATTAATCATGAAATCAATGGATGCAAGCACTGTCTTCAAGTGAAGTGTGACCAATGACCTACACCTAATGGCAACATCTATGCCCTATGGTGACCAAAGCCTCACATATGCTCTGTAGTTGAGAATAAAATAAACCCCACTCCCCTTGGCTAGTCACTGTGAAAGCATGCGTAAGGCAATTGAATCGAGGATTAAGGATTCCTCTTGTTAGTATCAAAAGTGACACTAACAAGACTCATAACTGATACCACATGCGCACAAATCATCACCATGAATACTACAAAAATATCTACTTACATAGACTACAAAATTTAGAGGAAATGGACAAATTCCTGAAAACACACAACCTCCCATGACTCAATCAGGAAGAAATAGAACATTTTTTTTTTTTTTTTAAGTTTTGGCTGGGGCCAGGCTCAAATCCGCCACCCCTGGTATATAGGGCCAGTGCCCCAATCCTTTAGCCACAGGCACCACCCAAGAAATAGAAATTTTCAGACCAATAATTAGTAGCAAGATTAAAGGAAGAATACAAAATCTTCCGGAAAAAAAGCAACATCTCCATGCCCTGGGCTAGATGGATTCATAGCTGAATTCTACCAGACCTACAAAGAAGAACTGGTAACCTTATTACAGAAATTATTCCATAACATCAAAAGGGAGAGAATCTTCCCCACCTCATTCTATGATGACAGTATCACCTTGATACCCAAGCCAAGAAAGGACACAACAACAACAACAAAGGGAAACTACAGACCAATATAGGTTATGAATAGAGATACAAAAATCCTCAATAAAATTCTAGGAAACCAAATTCAACAACACAAACAAATGAGCTACCATGACTGAGTGTTCTTTGTTCCAGGGATACAAGGATATCTCAACATATGTAAATAGATAGAGGTGATTTGTAACATGAACAAAAGCAAAATAATGAGCATATGCTCATCTCAATAGATGCAATAAAAGCATGTGACAAAATCCAACATGCTTTTATAATATAAAAACCCTCAACAAACTAAGCATAGAAGGAACTTATCTTAAAATTATAAAATCCATATATTACAAACCCACAGCTGACATCATACTGAACAGGGAAATTTTGAAGAATACCCCCTAAGAAAGGGAACATGACAAGGGTGCCCACTGTTACAACTTTTATTCAACATAGTGCTAGAATTCCTAGACAGAACCACCAGGCAAGAGAAAGAAATAAAGGGCAACCCATATTGGGAAAGAGTAGGTCAAACTATCAGTTTTCACTGATGATATGACTTTGTATTGAGAAAATTCCAAAGACTTTACCAAGAGACTCCTGGAATTGATAAATAAATTAAGTGAAGTGTCAGGTTAGAAAATCTATGTACATACATGCATTTCTATATACCAATAATATTCAAAGTAAAAGTCAAAAACTCAATGCCATTCACAAAAGCTACAAAGAAAATAAAATACTTAGGAATATATCTAACTTAGGACATGAAAGATATTTACTAGGAGAACTACAAAGTACTGGGGGGGGGGGAAGCACAAATGTAAAAACACATCATACTCATAGAGCAATAGAATCAACATTATTAAAATGTCCGTATTGCCCAAAATGATTTACAGATTCACTGCAACCCTGTTGAAATATTGATGTCATACTTCAAAGATCTAGAAAAAAGAATTCTATGTTTCCTTTGGATCAGGAAAAGAGCCTGAAAAACCAAATAAACCTTAAACAAAAAGAACAAATCTGGAGTCATCACTTTATCAAATTCCAAACTATAAGGCTATAACCCAAAACATTATGGTAATGGCACAAATATAGAGACACAAACCACAGGAACAGAATAGAGAACCCAAATATAAAACCACCTATCTACAACACAACGATCTTTCACAAAGCAGACAGTATCAAACACCAGAGAAAAGAAACTATTCAGTAAATGGTGTTCAGGAAATTGGACAGCCACATGTAGAAGAATGAAACAGGATGGATCTCTCCCATCACTTATAAAAATTAACTTAAGATGGATTAAAGACTTAAATATAAGGCATGAAAATCTAGATGAAAATGTAGGAAAATCTCTTCTAGATATTGGCCTAAGAAGAGATTTTATGGCTAAAGCCCCAAAGGCAGTTACAGCAACAACAAAAGTAAATAAATAAGACTTTATTAAATTAAAGCATTTCTGCACAGCAAAGGAAATAATCAGCCGAGCACATAGATAACCTACACAATGAGAGAAAATCTTCACAAACTATACATCTGATGAAGGGCTAATGTCTAGAATGTACAAAGAACTCAAACAACCTAGACAGAAAAAAATAAACATCACCATTAAAAAATGGGCAAAATACATGAACAAAAGTTTTTCAAAAGAAGATAGACAAATGACCAACAAACATGAGGAAAAAAATGTTCACTATCATTAACCATCAGAGAAATGCAAATTAAAACCACAATAACATATACATATCACCTTCTCCCTGTCATAATGTCTTTTATTAAAATGTTCAAAAACTAGATGCTGGTGTGAATACAAAGAGAAAGGAATGCTAATACACCATTGGTAGGACTTCGAATTAGTGCAACCTCTTTGAAAAATAGTATGGAGATTTCTCAAAGAACTAAAGGTAGACTTACCATTTGATCCAGCCATCCTACTACTGAGTCTCTCCCTAAAGGAAAAAACATTATTTTTATCAAAAAGACACCTTCATTCAAATGTTTGTTGCAGCACAATTCACTATTGCAAAGATGTGGCATCAATTCATTGTCCATGGATTTTGTAAGTGGATTAACAAAATGCGATATACATATACCATAGAGTATTACTCAGATACAAAAAAAAAAGAAAAATGTCTTTTGCAGCAGTTTGGATCAAACTGAAGACCATTATCGTAAGTGAAATATGTGAAGCCATGGCACTCTACCAAGGGCAACAAAGTGAGACTCTCTCTCTAAAAAACAAAGAAAGAAAAAGAAAAAACAAACATCACATGTATTCTCTAATAAATGGGAGCTAATAAATGAGCACATACAGACACAGACAGAAGTAAAAGTCACGGAAAATTAAGCTGGTAGGAGAGGGCTGGAGGGCAAAAACCTTCCTAACAGATATAACCAACACTATTCAGATGATGGGACACTAATAGCCCCAACTCAAGTATTACAAAAACTATCCATATAACAAAACATTTGTACCCTCTTAATACTTTGAAATAAAAAAAATTATATAAGCTTTTTTTATGATGATAAACTGGCTAGACACAAAACTCCCTTGACTCAGCAAAAAGTTGTAAAATAACATCAAAGCCACTAGAGAAAATGAATTAAAGTTATACAGTGGCCTTGAAGGGTCTTCCACAAATAATTATTGAAAGTGAAATGAATAAATAAAATTCCATTTTTGTAAAATAATGACTAAAAGGCTTCCTCCAGATATATAAACATACATGCATTAATGTGTTAGCATGCTGGAAAATATGGAAGCATAATCATAGCCCTAGACTTCTCAACTGTTTTTGTAACTTGGCACAAATATAAAATAATAACTTTTATCTAACACTGGGGTTGACAGATGAAAGTTGTTCACAGCTGGAAGTGACCAGCTGAAGGATACAACCACCCAAACACCAATATTAGAGCCTAGAAGCTGATATGTTCAAAAGGAGATGCTTATCTGAGGAGGAGGATCTGAGTGAGCCAAGAAAAGGTGGGATAGATTGTGTGGTGCATGAGGTGAGTGATGGAAATGAGAATGGGATAGTACCAAGTGAAACAGGGATAATGGACCAAATGTTCAGGAATATATATACTTGTGTTTACAACATATAAATAGATGTGTATATTAATTTGGGGATCATATCGATGCATTTTATGTTTTTAAATCTTATTTTATCTCTCTCTCTCTCTCTGTTTTTTTTTTTTTTTTTTTTTGTAGAGACACAGTCTTACTTCATTGCCCTCGGTAGAATGCCGTGATGTCACACAGCTCACAGCAACCTCCAACTCCTGGGCTCAGGCGATTCTCTTGCTGCAGCCTCCTGAGTAGCTGGGACTACAGGCGCCTGCCACAACGCCCGGCTATTTTCCTGTTTTGCGATTCGAATCCGCCACCTTCAGTATATGGGGCCGGCACCCTATTAGATGAGCCACAGGTGCTGCCCCTTATTTTATATCTTAAAAATAACATTTTAAAATGAGTTCAAGTATATAATTCTTCAATAATTTGGAATTCTTTTTCTTGATATTGTTTTTTTGTTTTTTTTTTAATAATTTTATTAAATCATAATTGTGCCGCAGCACCAACACCACCACGGAGGAGGCGGCAGGTGGTGGTGTTGGTGCTGCGGCAACCAGCTGAAGAGCCAGTGGGCTGGATGACAGGCAAGGAGGGGGACCTACAACGCCCACCAGAGGCTCCAATACCCAAAAAGGCTGGACAACTGCTGAGGAGACACTTGTGCCTTGGTGTCTCCTTCACTTTATACTTGGGACTAAATGTGGAACCCCCATTTCCTATGCCTAGGTCAGTTTCTTGTGACTTTCCTAGGCCTGAATTCCATGGATGATCTGTGTCCATTCATTGATGCACTCATTCACCTTCCCCTCGGTGGAAGGGACTGCATTCATTCGTTTCCTGGCCAAGGAACCCATACACCTATATATACCCTGAGGCTAGAGGCCTAGAGGAGGAGACCGGGAAAGACCGGGAGAGGAAGGGAGAGAGCTTCTCTCTCCCTACTTGAAATCTCTCCCACTACCAGGAGCTTTGGTGTTTTCTGTATACTTTTCTGTAAATCAATTCTGTCTTATCACGGACGGGTGCGGGGGGGGGGGGGGGAATAATGTAATGGCTAATAATAAAATACATGTATTTAAAAAATAAAAAATAAAAAAATAAAGGTACTCAACCTCAGGGTGACAGACTGAGACTCTGTCTCAAAATAATAATAATAATAATAATAATAATGATAATTATAGTGAAGTAAAATAAAAGTAAACAAACAAATAAAATAAACATGAACTATTGAACTAGTCTGCTGTATAGTATCAGCCTGCACTGGCAATTCTAGACATCAGTGATAAAATGGACCTCGCACCTGGGTAGACCACTCTCACTGTGTCACCTACTCCACTGTTCTCTCATCAAGCTACTGCAGTTTTCAGTGAACACAGCGGGGCAGCTATCTTAGGGTTTTCTTATTCTTTCTCAAGTCCATCAAATGTGTTTCCCTAGTCCTGCAGGTTTCAGGCTATTGGTGGTTGGTCCCCATGCAGTTCTACTGTGATATGTACTGACATCTAGTTTTGTTATTCA